>JAHWFO010000281.1:1751568-1790230 GCA_023313115.1 Rhysida immarginata | reverse complement strand
TTTTTTTTTGTTAAAGCTTAGGCGATTCGAAGCAATAGCTTCATCTACAAACCCGGTGAACCAGTAAATGAAGCTATTGCCTGGTTCACTGGCTCTGTAGATAAGCGATTGCTTTGAAACGCGTAAGCTTTAACACTAAACCAGTCGTATTGCTTTAACATCGTTTCTATTTTTCTCTTACTTTAGCTAGCAATACAAAACCTTGACACCGTGTTTATATTCAATGACGATTTTTATTTTAACCTAACCTAAAGAATCCTTAATATCCCATGATTTAGTTGTAAATATGTTGCTGTGAATGTTAGGTAAGAGGATATACGAATTCATTGTTTTTTCATAATCGGCGTCTTTGAAATGGTTAGAGCAAATCACTGCAGTTGTGGTACAAATATTTTTATCCAATTTGCATGATAATAACTATTTTTTAATTAAATTTGGATCTTTGGGGGAATGGAAAAAGGAAACATTTTTATCTTTTGTATTAAATTTTATAATATTGTAAGTGAGAATTGCGCATAATGGTATTTTGATGCGCAAAAGCCCTATTCCCCATAATAATGTTTAACGATTGGTCCTTGTGACGTCATGAAGCTGTCAATATTCCAATTACCAACACCAGATGGGGCGACGATCAGTTTTCCTCTCGGACGGCGCTACCTGTATTCTTTATATCTTGGGTGATACCAGGTTTCATCAACTGCTACAGTTTGGGACAGGAATTCCGGTCCCTATTTGTGGTTACAAAGGTGATATAGCAAGGGTCCCTTACACACAGTTTTTTGTCCAGATGCTCCTACTGATCTTTGTTGCAAGTTCACCGAAGGTTTAACGGTAGTTTTTCTTTACCAACATCTCTATTGCCACCATATTTTCCTCTGTGATCAAGTCTCAGGTGATTCTCCATACATTCCCTTCTGCACCGAAACTTCGCACACCGTTTAAGCACTGTACTGTTTCAGACAGACGACCCCGTAAACTCTTTGCATATTGACGAAAGATTTCCAGTAACTGTGTCCCCTCATCACCCATAAATTGAATCACAGCCCATTAAGCACGTTTGGGTGTATCCATTGGAATAGAAGTCTCCTTTGCCATAACAAAGCCTTGTTTCAACTGAGTACAAAACAGGTTGCTTCTCCTGGTCATAACATATACATTACTGCTATCTACCATCCACCATGTTCAGGCAGAATAGCGTTCAGTCTGTTTCATTTGAATGATCCTTAAATGTGGGGAGGAGAAAGGTGTCTTCATTTTAAGAACAATAACACTTTTTTAATTAATTAGGCACCTTTATGCCAAAAAAGTTTCCTTAAGTTTTAAAAACTTCATCGATTTCTGTTAATCTTACAAATGAATATTTGATTGTAAATCTGTAACATATAGACTGTTCTATATACAATGCGAATTAAATACAGGGTGTAACATAAAGGTTCATCACATTTCAATCGTAAATAGCTCGATAACCGTTGGTCGCAGGTCAATGAACCGCACAGCATTGTTCCGTGATATTTGTCCATGCGGATGCAACAGTTGTGCTCAGTTGATGTTATTGGATGGTGGTGGATCCATGTGTCGAATAACTCGTTCCAGCTCATCCCAAAGATGTTCGACTGGGTTCAATCCGGGGACTGTGGTGGCCAGAAGAGTAAGTTGAATTCATTATCGTGCTCTGGAACCATTCCATGACGATACGAGTCTTGTGACATGGAGCATTGTACTGCTGGAAGTATCCTTCCGATGGGGGATACAGTAGCCATGAAAGTATGAACGTGGTCGGCAACAATGTTCAGGTAGCCCTGACCATTAAGGCGTTATTTCTACAGGTATCAGCGGACGAAGAGCATGTCAGGAAAATATTCCCCAGACCATTACAGAGCCTCCACCAACCTGAATAGTGGAAACCAGACAGGAGGGGTCTATCGCTTCTTGCTGTTGTCTCCAAATTCTGCGACGGCCTTCTGCATGGTGCAACAGGAAATGAGATTCATCCGACCAGCAGACCTTCTTCCTCTCGTAGACGGTCCAGTGTTGGTGATCACGGACAAATTGGAGACGTTTTTTCCAGTTTTGGATGGTTGGTTGGTTGGTTGGTTGGTTTATTAGAAATTTTGACGTCGACTACTAAGGTCATTTTGCGCCTTTTACACAAGTTATATCTGTACGCAGCCCAGGACAAACACAAATCCTTGCCCACTGCAGGATTCGAACCACGACCAGACGGACTTGAGAACTAGAAAGCCTACGCCTTAGCCTTCTCGGCCACCTGGTCTGCCAGTTTTGAATGGAGATCAAAGGTACCCAGACTGGTCGTCGGCTGTTGTAGCCCATCCTTGTAGAGCGTTCAGAGATGTTATTCTGCGGTCCAGTGCTGTACTTCACGGTTAGTTGACGAGTCGCGACGTTTCAATTCGCACGAACAAGCATTCCCATCCTATGCTCGCCCCTTGGATCGACGAGTCGTTTGCGACTACGGGCTTGTCTCTGGCTGGTTGTTTTTTGGTTGTTTAACCAGTCCTGGTAAACCCTTGAAATGGTTGTTCGGGAAAAGCCTAGAAGACGTGCGGTTTTGATGATGGTGGCGGTCAAACCTGGTACTTATTATTTCATTGACTCTGATACTTCTCAGCGACTGCAATGAAATAATGAGATTAATTATATATAATTAATTAGGAATGAATATTTATCAAACAATACCAGGTCCTTACAGATAGCAATGAAATACTTAAAAATACAGGACGCAGTAATTTAAGTAGTAATTGTTACACCAACGGATTTGCATAGTCATGCATGTTCCTCATAAACTGGCCACTCAGTGTAGAAGGTTGAATTTAATAATGTAACATCTTAATTGAATTATATTTAAAATTTAATACTTCAACAATAAATCAAAAAAAAAAAAAAAATACTTAAAATTTCACTAAATGACAGGTTAATTTAAATTAATAAATTCTTAAAAATGAATGACATTTCTTGTGTCCCTAATTGGACACATGTTAAAATCTTGGAAAGAGAAGAAAATTTAAAATAAACAAAAGAATAATTAAAGAAGCATATTTTATATTTAAAAAATGACAATAATTTAGCAAGGCCAAGGATCTAAAAGAGGATTGGTATTTGATATTAAATAAATGTTTCATTCATCATATTATGTTAGTGAATGTTTTCACGTCTTCATTATTAAAATAACGATCGTCTATGTCAAGATCGCAGTTTTTTCAGTGAGATTTTTAGCGATCGAGGGATTTCTCTCCTCTCCTTGTGCAGCGGGACATGAGAGAAAACATGCAGAGCGAGTGTGCCATTCCATGATCTACCCCATTTTTTTGTGTGCCATTCCATGACCTACCCTATTATACAGAAGGTTGTTACGGATCTTCAGAGGGGCAGAAAAGGAGGAAAACCCTCCTTATGCCACCATCGAATGTGTTCAATCTGGTAGACATGCATCACTGCTATTGCCCTGCGTCACAGTTTCCATTGCAGGAGGCTGGAACGCAGAACACAAAGATCAATTCTTAACCAATCCTGTTGACATGCTTCTCAAGGGCCTTCCACTGTTCGCATTCGTCTCTTTCCGAGAGCCCGTTTAAGTAGGCCAAAGCCACAAAAATCCATACCTTGTTTATTCCTATTCTGTACAAACCGAGGATGTCTGGGTAAAGATGGGGGTTAGGCCTTTAGTCTTATAGTACCATGGCATTGACTTTGGCCTTTGACTCAACTCTGTGTAAAGTTAACTTGCCGATGTAGTTGTATCCACCCAATCATGAAATTTTTTGAAAATGTTTCCTTGCATTTTCGGTACCATTTTCTGAGGTTCTTAGAACTCCTTGGGCAGTAAAAAAAAAATGGCTCTGCTCTTGTTGCAGTCACTTAAATAAACATAGGCCTCATCTATTTTAACCACATACATGTATTTTCACTTTTCCATATTCATCGGTAATTTACAGCAGTTGCTCCATCACTCTTCAACAAGACACAGCAACAACTTATGAATGTGGCTCATGTTGCTTCTCCAGTTGTAAATCATGGTTGATAATTGTGTTTACCATGTAAACAGATGTACCTATCTTCTGTGCAATGGCGTTTTGTGTTGGTGGGTTACATCTGGATATGAGAGCCCAAACTTTTTTTTTATAGACAACGACAGGAGTATGGCTAGTGGATGGTCTAGGATTGGCCTGCTTTTTACCCTTAAGAATGACACTGCCTCTGGTTTTGCCAATGTTATTTATTACACTTGAATCCCTTTCTTGGAAACTACAAAGCCTCTTGCATGCTTTCGTAATTTCATAATAGCTGAATTTGACGTCAGAAAGGGTTGTTTTGTAGTCCTCCCAAACCTGTCAATTTATGTGGCATAACTCGATGTTTTTAGCTTGCTGTACAAATAGTAACTATTTTAATACCTGCCATAACAATACTCCACGTGATAGCTCACATGAAATGAATCCACAAGCCAGATTTAAATGTGCTAATCATTACCATAGATCCCTGACAACTCTCTGTAAATAATAATAGATGGTCATGGCCATGAAATCCTCCTGCACGATGCATGTGCAAAGTACAGCAAAATATGAATGACAGCAAGAAAATCAAACTGCAATAGATATGTACTGTGAATTTCTTGCTTTATGACAGCAAGTCGCTGCATTTCTTGCTATGCATGACCCCACTAGAAGTGAGCGAGAGAGAAATTTCTCACTTGCTTTTCAGAAACTGCTGATAAAACTCAATATGCATATTTCTATCTAGCTAATTTTTTTTTTTAGTGTACAAGTTTTATTCACTGAAAGGCCTTCCTTTGTTTGGATTAATTAATGACTATTCTCCTGTGATGAAACTACCATAACTTTGAGACTGGAATTCTCTCGACTTAAAACGGTACAGTCTTGAATTTTTCACCATAGCCTTAACCATCAAATTGAGCAGATTGATATCCATGAACTCTTATCATCATTGTTCTACTCAAGAAATTTCTTGCACTAACTTAAGTAATGTTTTCTCAGCCCCGAACTGTAAATTGCAAATTAATCATGTTTAAAATTACAGTATTTATGTTTCAAACAAATTATCTCAAAATTGTTATTAGGTTTCAATTGTTATAAAATTTAAAAATTGGCTTATTCTCAAAAATTATTGGTTTCCTAAAAAATTTCATTCATTTTTAAGAATTTATGAATTAACCTATCATTTTGTGAAATTTTAAGAATTTTTTTTGATTTATAGTTGAAGTGTTAAATATTTTAAATATAATGTAACATCTTAACACCAATAAAAACAAAATGCCATGATTTTAGAGCTAGTCAAGAATTCATGCTTTATAAAATCAGATTCCTGGCTGACAACATCCATTGTGGACATTCAACTCTTCATTAATGGCGTGCTATTTAGCTCGGTTTTTTTCTTTGTTTGTTTTTTTTTTTATTTTTGTTTAACAAAAACTGGACAAAATTAAAAGACAACAAAGGACACAATGTTAAATATTACCTTGTTTGAAAAATTATTTTGAGTATAATATGATTAATAAATATCAATCTCAGATATTGTCAGAAAAAATACGGAATGGTTATTTTTCGGAACAGTTCAATAGAAATAGGTGCCCAAAATTATAAGACCACTGAAACAAAACAACAAACTACACTTCATATCTACTAAAACACTTAAATCGAAGTAGCTAATATCTTGTTTGTTTACCGTTTACACAGGTCGACTTAGCCAACACCTCCTAAAGATAAGGCCAGAGCGCGAAAACGTTAGACATTGTTACATCATCATCCGAAGATACGTTTAATCGCATTTCAGGGCTTATTATTGGTAGACTTAGCTAGGGTTTGTAGGCTTTCAAGGAGTATATCATTATATGCGGTTTAATTGCACTTTTCATGACATTTATTGTAGTAACTGCTTTCCATTTGAGTAAACGCTTCGTACCACATCAGCCCTTACATTCTCAATTGGGTTGAGATCTGGACTACATGCTGGCCAGGCCAGAACTGAGTATGTGAATGAGCAGCCACTGTGGAGTCAACAAGGCACAGTGAATGAGGGCATAATCATATCAGGGTCATTCAATTCATCTTTTAATGGCAATAGTAATTCTCTACAACGTCCTGATAGTCATCTGTCTTGATTTTACACAAACAAAAGCAACACTCAATTTTTCCTGTGCAGAGATAGCTGCCAAAATAATAATGGAGCCTCCTCCTTGTTTACATCTTGAAAAATAGTCCTCTTTTTTTTTAAATCATGCCAACAGAATCGGATACCATCGGATCCGTCTAGGTTAAACTTTTTTCGTCACTAAAGATGACATGATACCACATATCGGAATTCCCAACGGTATTGCTTTGCAAAGGTCAACCTAGTCTCCTTGTGCTTCATGGTGAAGATTGGCTTTGACTTCCATTTCAATGAAGCATGATTCTTGGTAGCATGAATATGCAACATGTTGTTCTACATGATGTGATGCCGCGTACTTCATCAAGAAGTGGTGGTAGGCGCCATTCGGAGAATAGCACATTTTTCTCTTGCAGAAATCAGAAATTACTGCACCAATCTCTCTTTCACTTTTTCTGCAGTTTTTATAAGCTGTAATTTGTGCTTGCTGAAATTGTGCAATACAAATAACAGATAATGTTCTGTAGTATACTAATGATGACATCGACTTTTAAGACAAAACATGCAAATTTTTATGGGTTATTCCAATATCTGTCAAAGGTGGTCTCATAATTGCACCCATCTTTTTCTATTGAACTATTCCATATTTTTAACTTGTTTGCAATGATTATTTTTTTCCTCTCAACATTTGACTGATGTTGTATTATATTCAAAATGTTTGTTCAAACAGGATAGTATTTAACACTGTGACTATTTCTATAATTTTGTCCAAGACTTTGTATGCACATAGAAAATTGTTTTTAAGGATTTTGTCACTATGACGTTGTTGATATTGTATCTAAAATACGTACTTACAATGACTGCATTTGTTTTAAAGCCTTTTATTAAGTTTTCAATTACAACGATGATATATTTTATTTTAGGAATCCAACACCTTCTCTGGCAGAACTGGGCATTAATTGGGAGATGATGACACATGATGTGTTCCCTTATTTGAAAATTGATGAGCCCATCACAATAGAAAGAGATTTTCGTCAGGCAAAAATCTCATTTTGGTTGGATACCGTTCCACAGATATTGCAAGGAGATTTTAAGAAAACCAATTTCAATGCGTAACGAAATTTCTATAATCTGATAATGAATTACATCAATAAAGATTAAATTTCTTTTATAGAATTTGAGTTGTGTATTTCATTAACATTATTTACAAATTCCATCTCTTTACCCTCCCCCCCCCCCTTTTTTTTATAATTACAGTTCAGTTCTTAAGTTAATTTTATTTTCCAACTTTGGTAAAGTTTGATACCAAAAGTTAATTTTGTTTGAAAAATCTTCATCTTCTACTTGTTGAGGATTTGCATTGATTTTCATGTAAGTTCGATTGCTTCCAGTATGTTGTGGCACCCATGAACGAGGAATATCAAGCACTGGCACACTATTTGAATAGAATAACAAAATGAAGTTCAATGTCTAAGTTTTATAAAAAATTTTATAATATAAATGAACTTAACACTGAAAATTAAAATACAAGTGGATGCCGGATAATAGGAGCAAAACTCCAGGTCCCAATCCCGATCTATACTGTATTGTTAGCTCGGATAATACATTTTATGGTCCAAGGCAATGACAGTCAGGGTTCTCCCCAGGCCCTTTTGAATGGGCGCGCCGCCCGGCTGATTTTGGTGACCGCCCGGCTGAATGTGCGAAAAACTACACACCACTGCATAATATTTTATTTGTTTTTAATTTTTCCCCGCCCGGCTATTTTATCTTTCCTCCCAGCTGATAAAATTTTCTGGGGAGAACACTGGACAGTTATTACAACATAATCATAATGCATTAGAACAGTACTTCTCAACCACTGAGACAAGGAATAGTAGTGGGTCCCAGATCCATAATTATTTACTAAAAAAGAAACTACATGTACGAGGTCACTATCTCAGTAAGTTGAGAAACACTACACATTGATATACAACATGCCTAGTAGGTTGTGATGAATTTGATATGTCAGGCATAAAAATATCGCGTTTTCTCCATTTAGGAAGTTTTTCACCTGTAGAAAACATTACTGGTGATCAAGGAATAATGAATGTGATGGTTTTCCATTGCCTTCTGCATGGTTAGTAAAGGACAAACACAAGCATCCATGCCACAGCAGGATTCAGACCTATGATCCAAGGATCTCGAGATCCACTGAACCCTGCATCTCAGCATTCTCGGCCACTGAAAAGGCTGTTGAGGTGTAGTGGGGAGCAAGTGCATTATGGGAACCAGCCTTATTTTACAGTTTATTTCCATGTCCCGTAAACAACATAGAACATTGCATCTTTCTATGCATATTTTTTCAATTATAAAATTAAAATACAAGTGCGGAACATTTTTATTACACTTTTAAACTGCTCCGAATGGTCCTATACCATCAAGGAAGACCATATTAAATTGGGTTGAACCGTTTAATGCTACTGAAAGTGCTATCTAATCAGGGATAAGGACAAGGATATACAGGGTCAATACAAAAGTCTGAACCCCCCTTTTATTTTTTGAACCGAAGCAGATATGTCAATTTTGATGAATCCAATGAATAGGAAGTTAGGGGTGGCCTATCCCATGGTGCACTTTTTATCATCCCAAATATGCAAATTAGGACACATTCAAAATTTATCTCATAAACCATAAGGGATAGAGAAAAAAACCCAATTGAAAACTTGTTCAGCATAAAAAAACAAACAAAACAAAAAAAAATCATCCAAATCGGACCAACCAATCACCCACAATCACGTGGTGAACTGTTTGTAGCTTACAAACAGTCACACTGCACAAGGAAAACTGAATGTTGATATTTCCACCATGTAAAGCATGCAAATCAAAAAATTAACATAAATTACCATACTCACATTCACTTTCATGCAGAAAAGCAAATAAAAGGCACGTTTCAGCACAATTCCAGGATGGCAAGCTACACTGTTCCAGAAATCGTCAACATGATCTTCTGATTGTGGGTGATTGGTTGGTCCGATTTGGATGATTTTGTTAAGAAAATTCATAAAGTTTGTTATAAGTGCCTATACTTTATGAATGCTCAAATTGTAGCATAGATTTTCGTCGTTTTCAGGTGGACTAGTGGTAAAGCGTTTGAGTTCTATTTTGTAGATACGGGTTAAAATCCCGTCTTTGATATTTTTTTCCCTCTTCGTAAATTTTTTTAACATATATGGGAATGTGTAATTCATTTACTGTATTTATGATTTTCCAATTTGCTACCATCATTTTTTTATAAAATGCATATATGTATTCTTATAATTAATGATCCGCAGTGATAAATGAGCATTTAAAAGAAAAAGTTTACTTATCCACATTTAATTATTTTTATAAATTTTGCAACTTTTGAGATGACATTTAATTCACACAAAGATTAAATAATTATTGCACCATGTACTTACTAAATATAATGCATCATTTTGGCAAGTATAATTTATCAATCACCCTTCATTAACGTTTTTAAATAGCATATTAGCTACCAAATTACAATTTCTTATTTCTAGGAGCAGAAGTTAACTATTATATTAACGTCTCTGTCTTTACCTACACCTGAATTGTAACTTCTTTTGTGTTTTATTTAAAAAAAGGAAATAAATATAACTTGTAACAACCTTTCAATTCATGCAAAAATAACTTTACCAAATTGGAAATATTAGATTACGTTTAATTATAATAATTCTTATATGCATTTTATAAAAAAATGATGGTAGCAAATTGAAAAAATCGGAAATATATTTAGTAACTGAATTACACATTCCCATACAAGTTAAAAAAATTTTACGAAGAGAAAAAAAAAAGTATCGAAGACGGGATTTGAACCCGTACTTGCAAAATAGAACTCAAGCGTTTTACAACTAGATTACCTGTACACAATAAAAATCTATGCTATATTTCGAGCATTCATAAAGTATAGGCAATTATAATAAACTTTATGAATTTTTTCTCGGAAAATTTTGAGAAGTGCGTCGAATGGCTTTGCATGGGTCTTTAATTTGGTGAAAGCTACTCGTAGAATTTTTTTTATCAAAATCGGTGAGTCAGAGTACGTGGAGTCTCCTTGTTAAATATTCGGCCACCATGAGTGGTGGGGAAAAGATCTCACTGCTCTCAGGACCAATGAACTCCCACTGAGCATATGTGTTTGTCATTTAGTAACCATGTGAAAAGCAAAAGAAGACTACCACATTAATTCTACTTTATTTATAAGTAATGAAATTTACTGGCATCAGGTCTTCCAACTGGAGACACACTACCATGCATATACTACATTTCTACAAAAGCTGTACAAAACTGTTTATAGGTGATTCAAAGGTATATGCTCCCTTTTTAAGATATTTGAGCTAAGTGGCCAGACTGAATAATATATGATCAATTGAAAGAAAGCCATTTCTCTCCTTTACAATTTAAATATGAATCTAATCTTTCACAATGCTGAAATCTAAGGTGACAGGGTAAAATTGTTCTTTACCCAGCATTTTTTAATCAGTTATGCATCTATTTCTTGGAAAAAAAATCTTAGATAGATTTTTAGAAAGGATAGCAATTTACCATTTATTAAATAGTTGGAGTGCTTTTATAAATTTTTACCTAAATTTTGCAAAATTAGTCCAATAGGTGAGAATTATATCACTAACAACTTCATCTTCTGCCAATAATTCAATATCCTTTCTTTCAAACAAATATGGCAGTTCACTTCCATGTCCTATTCCTAGATTAACAAAATAAATAAGTAAATAAATAAATAAAAGTATGAAACAGAAGATAAAATAACAATCTACAAATTTTACACAATATGGTACAAATACAAGGGATATCAGAAAGTAACACCATTTATTTTTTTAGAAGAGGAAAATGTAATCACTGTCTAAAAGTTATCAAAGCCAAAAAAGAAGGTACATGCATAAACATTGCATAACTAGAATTGTTCCTGTGTAATTTCTTTATGTATTTATGAGTCTTAGCCACTCGTTCTTCTTAAAAATTTCATTTCTGCATTTTCAATTCTTTTTTCATCCAATCTTTTCAGTGTCCAAGTTTCATTTCCATAGAGTAACGTAGGCTTTATATGGGGGGTGGCCGTGGCCTGGTTGTCTCGTCGGTTGGCTCGCTGATCGATGGACTTAAGCAACTTTAGGCGCAGCCAGCTACTGGCTGGGTGATGGCCAGTGGCTTGAGGACCACTGCTGGGTGGGACGGCTATTTGGGCACAGCTGTTGGGGGACTTTAGTCTGACCCATTTGCTGAGTTACCAGTGCTGGATGTTCAGCAGCTGGTGATAGCCACTGGTTTGTTCGTCCGCCAGCAGCTCTTCCATCATGACCCCCCCCCCCCCATGCTTCGGAGGGCACGTTAAGCAGTCAGTCCCGGCTGCTACTGTCATCTTGTAGCAGTCGTCAGTTAGGATGGCGCAAAACTCCCTCGAAGGAGTATTGTTTATTTTGAAATTGCAGTCAATCTCCTCTACATGAGAGAAATTACAACCTAGGTATACCTATTAAAAAAATCTGTGACAATTTTACTTCTTAGTGGATTAATGCCCTTGAATGCCATAATTTTTGTTTTCTCGACAGAGATTTTCATGTCAAAATCTTTAGCTATTTTGTTTAGGAAGGATATATTTTTTCTAATGCATTCTTATTATTAGCTAGTATTATATGGTCATCGACAAATAGTATAGATTGTAATTTGGTTCTTCTATATCCTGAATCCAGAGTTAACAACATCTGGTCTTTCTTTCCATTCTTTTATCATCTTATCTATATAAAAAAATTAGAGACACCCTGTAATAACGAGTTGGTCCACCTTTAGCCTCTGAACAACTCTGATGTTTCTCAAACCAATTTCTGACCGATTGAGCATGGTGGCAAGGTATATTGTCCTGTTGAAAGTGACTATCTCCAGAAGGAACATCATAGCCATAGACGAGCCCACTTGATCGGCAACGAATGTTGAGATAAGCTCTACTGTTCAGAGTGTGTCCACAGATATCAAAGGACCCTGTGTACTCCAGGAAAACATTCCCCAAACCTTAATTCCACTGCCACCAGCCTGAAGAGTTGTCATTTGGCAGGAGGGGTCCATGAATTCGTGCTGTTTGCACCATAATCTGATCCTGCCATCCACAAGTTGGAGCAGGAAAATAAATTCATCGGACCAGGCCACTTTTTTTCCACTCCTCAAGTGACAAAATTACATCATTCCTGGGCCCACAACAGGCACCTTTTCTTATTGTTCTGTGATACAAAAGGCACTCTTGATCACAGATTGTGTTTTTAATCTGTGTTTTTGATGGTCTCCTGCTGCTAAAACCCATCCTTTGCAAAGTCTGTTTTGTTGTATATTGGGATATGCTTTGTAATGCATCTACATTGAATTTAGCTGTAATTTGTTGTGTTGTTGCCCTTCTCTTGCTGCGGACTATGCGTGCTACTTGTCTTTTACCTCTCTCGTTCACCAGCCTTTCTCGACCAGAACAGTCCTTACTGCTTGAATTTTTTTTTCTCAACTACCACTCTCTAAGCACCCAAGATACTATTAGGCAATAAATTCCTAAAAGAGTCATTGTTTCAGAGATGCTGGAATCAGCTCTTCTTGCACCGACCATCATCCCTCTTTCAAACTCACTTCACGATCCACAGGAAAATTTATACACACACCGGTATTTTCAAAGATGTTGACACATTTTTACTTCCTTGTACGAAGAAAAGGAAGTATTGTAATTGTGAAAAATTTCACTTGGACTGGTTTACATTCAAATAAGGGGTGTCTCTAATTTTTTGACCGCTTGGTGTACATTGAACAATACTGGTCAGAGAGGACATCCTTGTCGACCCCTCTATTAATTGGCTTCCATTCCTTCCATTCTGTTCTATTATCAATGGATTCTATTGATATCAAATTACAGTATTAAGTAGCCGAAGAATGGAGCTACTTATTGTTTTACAATGTCCATCTGTCTGTCCATCCCCTTCATGATTTTCCCATTTTTTGAGGTAGAAGGTTGAAATTTAGAATGTAACTTACTATGGGCATGTGCATGTTCATTATTTAGTGTAATTAATTTAGTGGATTAACTTCTTGTTTTAGTATACAGGTTGAGTCAAAAGTTTGTACGCTCCCCACCCCCACTTCTATCTTGGATACAAATGTAGTTATGCAAATTGTAATAAAGGGAGTGAATAGGAAGTTGAGCGTGCTGTTTCTCATGGTTGTTAACATACAAATTAGGACATATGCAAATTGTATCTACTAAACCATAGGAGATACACAAAAAAAAATTATAAACTTGTTCAGCATCAAATAAGCAATAAAACAAAAAAAAATAATAATTTCAAACTCCACTAAACGGATCACCCAAAAACCTCATTGCAATCTTATCAACATTAATACCTTGATTCCTGTCAAGATGAAAAAGGGATCAGTGGCCTGTGGGGAAAGAAAGAGTAACAGAGATCAAAGATACTGGGCACAAGTCCCAGGAGTAACTGAGTTTTTTTCCCTGCTTAATACCATTTGCCAAGCACGTAAATTATTTCATGTAGTATCCATTTCCTGTTCTGGAAAATTCTACAAATTACCATGAAGACACCAGTTTCTTGTGCAATTGGTATAAGAAAACATGTTGAAGCTGAAACATGATCAGACTAGAGCACGATGACAAAGTACACTACTCAGGAAATGATCAATATGGTTCTCTGCTTTGGTGAGACAAGGCAAAACTATCATGCAACTTAGGTCGTTTTAAGAAAGATACCCTAATCAATGCCATCCAACCGTCATGCGATTAAACAAATTGTACAACGATTTCTAAATACAGGAACTGTCCATCAGCACCAGCGTCAAGGTCGACTGATGTGGACTGATGAGGAAACTACAGTAGCAGTCTTGGCAGCAGTTACTGCAAATCCTCACACAAGCAACAGAGCAATTGCTGCAGATGCTAGCTCTTCTAAATGTACTGTCATTAGGATCCTGCATGCACATCGTTTCCACCCATATCACATACACAATAACCAGGAACTATTGATATCTGATTACATCAATCACACCATCTTCTGCAACTGGTTTCTTTGTTGCCTTCATGATAACCCAAACTTTGTTTATGAGGTGTTATGGTCAGATGAAGCCCAGTTTTCTCGGGATGGAGTTGTCAAAAGACACAATCTTCATTACTGGGCAGAAGAGAATACTCGATGGCTGCAAGAAGGAACACATCAAGTGAACTGGAGGATAAATGTATGGTGTGAGTTGTACAATGGCTCCATTGTTGGACCATACCTTTATGAAGGAACTCTCACAGCAGAATGCTGCAGGGAAGAGATTCTTAGCATTGTAGTGATGGATTTTGTTCATGCTTTGCCACTAGCCTTTTACCAGCACATGTGGTATCAGCATGATGGAGGACAGCACATTACGGCTTAATTGTTTGCAGGATATGTTTCTGAATTGATGGATTCGCCGAGGAGGATCAGTTCTTTTTCCTGTGGGGCTACATAAAGGGCAAAGTTTATGCTACCCACCTCACAGCAGGATCTGCAAAAACGAATGCAGGAAAAAAGCAGGACAATAACACCAGTCACATTTGTAAAGGTAATGGGATCGTTGAAATGCTGCGCAGAATTATGTTATGGTGGAGGTCAACGTCACATTGAACACCTTCTGGATTGACTGTAAAGACTTAATTTGTACACTTGACTGTTTATAAGCAACAAACGATACAAGAGCCGATTGTCCAATTGCAGAAATTGCAATGAAGTTTTTGGGTGATCCATTTATCGGATTTTGAAAAAAAAAATTTTGTGTGTATCTCCTAGGGTTAGTAGATACGATTTGCATATGTGTGCCACCATGAGAAAGAGTACCCTTAACTTCCTCTTGACTCCCTTTATTGGAATTTGCATAACTACATTTGTATCCAAAATAGAAGGGGGGTACAGACTTTTGACTCATCCTGTATATTTACAATGGCCCTTAGGAGTAGACTTGGTATATTAAGTTCATTTAATATTTGAAATAATTTGCACCTTTTTACTGTGTCAAATTCTTTTCTGTGATCTAGAAAAGCAATGTGTGTTTCAATATTGTATTCTTTTTTACTACTTTTCCTATTTTTTTCTATAAGAATTTTAAGTTGAAATACCGAGTCAATGCGTGATCTCCCTTGTCTAAAACCATTTTATTCTTCACTAAATTGCAGATTTATGATGTTTCTTAATTAACCAAATAGCATTACTGAGAATAAAATCGTGTAAACATTCCAAGGAGGAGCATTAGCTGCGAAGCAGGAATACAATTATTAATGTATAAGGGTCATACAAAGGAAAACGAAAATTTGTGTGGGAAAAAAAAAAAGACGACGTGAAGGATCGTAAGTTTTTGTTTTCAACAATTGCGAAACCCCACGTGCAAATTGAACAATAGGTTGCAAGTATTGCATCACGTGAGAAAGAACAATAGCTCGCGCTTCGAAGCTCTGCGAGTGATCGCTTCGTCCAAACAACAAAATGGAGTCAACGAAACAGGAACAGAGAGCAGTAATTCGTTTTTTGACATGTGAAGGTGTTTTTTGATCGCAAAGACCTGATTTTACTGGGCTTTCTTGAAAAAGACACCACAGTTAACGCAGCATGATATGGGGAAACATTGAAGGCACTGCGTGCGGCCATCAAATGCAAGTGTCCTGGACTTCTTACAGAAGGAGTGCTTCTTCTCCACGACAACGCGCGCCCTCACACCTCAAAAGCAACGGTAGACCTCGTCAAAAAGTTCAACTGGGAAGCAATGCAGCATCCACCTTACAGCCCTGACTTATCCCCCGAGTTTCACGTGTTTGGGGATCTCAAGAAACATCTGAAAGGCCACAGGTTTCAGTCAGACGATGAAGTGAAGGAAGAGGTTTTGGAATGGTTCCACACGCAACTGAAAGACTTCTTCCATAAGGGAATTACACGCCTTGTTACACAGTGGAATAAATGCCTTAACGCATTTGGAGAGCATTTTTAAATTCCTTGTATACACTTTGGATAAAATAAATAATTTTCATTTTCATTTGTATGAACCTTATATTATGAGTAATTGAGCAATCGTACGTCAACAAAGCAATCGTCATGTGCATGTGCTCATGTCAACACAATGCTTAAAAGATAAACAGAAAGTAAGCATCCATTCTTGACGAATCGATTGTTATATGACATGTTATATGAAGAATCTTGGTATTCTTTATGATCATTGTTTTAGCATGTGAATTCGACTTGAAGGGGCCCAGAAAAATCCTGCAAAGTTCATATAGCTGAGCTAAGACCTTGCTGGTCATACTTCTGAAAACAGAAATTTAAAAAGTTAATCCATTTTCATGTTATCGTGCAAATGGCGGATGGCCAGATAATCATAAGACCAAGCATGCTTTCTTATAAGAAGCTTTTTTGCTAAAGCTCCTAATAAAGTGAAAAACAAAAGGGGGGAAATGAGATGAAAAATAGAAATGTCTAAAAATTCTGATGCAGCATTTTCATAAGCCTGACTTAACCAGGCTTAATTACAGCTAGAGGCATTATTCACTCAAGAAGCCTGAATTAATCAAATTAAAAAATCTTACTTTAATCAACAAAATTTATTTAATGCACAAATGATTATAAATAAAGAAGATTTATAGTTACAGATTTAATAATACTGATAATTTCATCAACCCCTGAGTGGATGCCCCCTTACCGTGGGTCAGGGGTTTGGGTGCTTCAGGGATTCTGTGAGCTATGCTGGTTGTAGCATGGCTACTTTAGGGTCACCCTTACAGAAAGGTCATGGTTGAGAAGTGAGACGAAGAGTATCCAAACAAACATATATCTCATGATGTCGATGAATGAGAGAATTCATACTGCATTGGGTGTGGCGCAGGTTAAAGTCACCTGCGTTCGGCAGTTAGGCAGAGGCTCTCGTTCGAAAAATAGTCGACAGTCTCCCGGCTGTTATCTCGGAGCAATGCCTCCGAGGAGCCCCACCAGTGCACTCGCTATGCGCTTGGGGAAATGGTCGGGGCAGCGCATGCCTTTACCCAAGAGGAGAAACGGGTAAAGCGACAACGGGATCGGGTGCTGTCAATTGGCACTTGGAACGTATTCTCCATGACAGGAAAGGAATCAGAGTTAGTGGAGGAAGCAAACGGTATCGACTGGATATCATAGGTATTACCTCTACGAAACGTCCGGGTTCTGGAACTGTGGACTTAGAAGGAGGGTGGAAGCTTTTCTACTCTGGTGTCGACCCTAACATGACTGCCCAGGCAGGAGTGGGGATACTCAAGTCCCCGGCTGGCAGATTATGTTGCAGATTGGACCCCCTTAGGTGGAAGACTGTGTCTCCTGAGGCTTCAGATAGGGAAATGGTCTCTCTCTCTATTCGTTGCATATGCTCCGAATGCAGTCACAGAGTACCCACTTTTTCTAGATGAGGTTGATGCTGCTCTTAGCAGGAGAGGGAGTGCAGATTCTGTCCTACTGGTGGGCGACTTCAATGCACACGTAGGGGCTGATGACCAAACGTGGAAAGGCGTGATTGGGAGGAATGGTGACCCCGATTTAAATGCGAATGGGAGGTGCTTGTTGGATCTCTGTTGCAACAATGGACTTTCCATCACAAACACCTTCTTCCAGCACAGGGATGTCCATAAGTATACATGGTACAGGGATGCAATGGACCAGAAGTCACTGATTGATTTTGTAATTGTTTCAGCCGACTTATTCCGATCAGTGTTGGATACTCGTGTGAGAAGAGGGGCAGAACTATCAACTGATCACCACCTTGTTGTCTGCACTTTGCAGTTCTCTGAATCCATGCCAACCAAGCGAAATACTAGGTTCAGACAAACTTGGCACATCAAATGGGAGGCATTGGAGGATAGAGCTGTGAGGAAGACCTTTGCAGATAACATATCTTCAAGTTTCAAAGAACTACCCAGTGATCGTGGTACTGTTGAAGAGGAGTGGCAGTTGTTTAAAACTGTTGTGATTACTTCGGCTGCATTGTGCTGTGGTCTTAAGCGGCTGAGTGTGGCGCAGGGCGGTGAGAAAAGGACTGCGTGGTGGAACGGTGAAGTCCAAGAAGCTGTCAAGGCAAAGAAGGAAGCCTATTTGCTATGGCTTGCAAATAAGTCAACTTCGAGTCGAGTGCGGTGCACTGAGGCGCGAAAAGCAGCAGCAAAGACAGTATCAACAGCTAAAGCCAAGGCCTGGGAGAAGTTCGGGGAGAAATTGGAGGCAGACTATGGTTCGGCAAACAAGGTGTTCTGGCAGACCGTGCACCGCCTCTGTGGAAAGAAGTCTCTTTCATCACAAACTATTAAGAGTTCAAATGGGAGGCTTCTGAAAACGGAGGAGAGCGTATTGCATAGGTGAAAGGAATACTTTGCATCTCTTCTTAATCCGGTGACAACAACAACTGAGGCATACAAAGTGCACCTTGGAGCGGAGAATAGTCACGGTAGTATCACTGAAACAGAAGTCAGATGGGCAATTAAGTCCCTAAAGACTGGCAAAGCTGCAGGTGATGATGAAATCCGGTCCGAGATGTTAAAGGCCTTAAATCAGGATGGTATCCTGTGGCTGACTCAAGTGTGTCAGGTTGCTTGGATATCTGGATAGGCCCATAAGCAATGGCAGACAGGAATTGTGATCCCTATCTTCAAAAAGGGAGATGAGAGAGATTGCAACAACTATCGAGGCATCTCTTTGCTCAGCATTCCTGGGAAAGTGTACGCTAAGTGTCTGGAGAAGAGAAGTCGGGAAATAGTTGACTCCAAACTGTCGGGGGAGCAGTGTGGTTTCCGACCTGACCGAAGCACGACGGATCACATCTTTGCTCTAAGGCAAATCTTTGAGAAATCCTGGGAGTATGCAAAAGAGGTCTACGCTTGCTTTGTGGACCTCGAAAAAGCATATGACAGAGTTCCTCGGGAGAAGCTCTGGCAAGTGTTGCAAGAGTATGGAGTGGATGGGCAATTACTGGTTGCTATCATGTCTCTGTACGAAAGCTCTGAGATGTGTGTCCGGATAAATGGCATTAAGTCAAGACCGTTCACCGTGGGTGTTGGACTCCGCCAAGGGTGCGTACTGTCGCCCCTCTTGTTCATTATCTTTATGGACTGGATAGACAGGGGCAGCCGAGGCGATGAGCGTGTTTGTGTGGGCAACTGCCTGGTGGAGAGGTTGCTCTTTGCTGACGACCTTGTCCTCCTTGGGTCTTTTCGCACGAACCTTCAGCATGCACTAGACCGGTTTGCAGCCAAATGTGAAGTAGCTGGGATGAAGATCAGTGTGGCTAAAACCGAGGTTCTGGTCCTTTCAAGACAGCCTGCTCAGTGCGCTCTCCATGTTAGGGGAGCCTCATTGAGACAGGTGGAGAAATTCAAGTATCTCGGGATTGCATTCACGAGTGATGGACGGCAGGAGAAAGAATTGGATGCTCGGATCGGTGCAGCAAGCTGTGTCAGACGTGAACTGTGGCGGTCCCTGGTAACGAAACGCGAGCTGGGTAACAAAGCCAAGCTCTCCGTCTTCAAATCTATCTTTGTCCCCATTCTCACCTATGGTCATGAGGCTTGGGTAATGACCGAAAGAGTGCGATTGCAGGTACAAGCGGCCGAAATGAGATTTCTGAGAGGTGTGGCAGGTGTTACCCTACTAGATAGAGTGTACAGCAACACAATAAGGGAATCTTTAGGCATTGAGCTGCTACTTCTCCGCATTGAGAGATCTCAGTTGCGCTGGTATGGCCACGTGATACGGATGCCGCAAACTAGTCTTCCTAGGCAGTTGTTATTTTCCAAGCCGGTGGGTAAGAGACCAAGGGGTCGGCCTAGAACCAGGTGGCTAGACTACATGGAGAATCTGGGTTTGAGTCGCTTGGATATTACCAGGGAGGACATGCGCCTGATGGCAAAAGATCGCGATCGCTGGAGATCCTCCATAGGGCTGCTGCCCCCGCGACCTTAACGGATAAGCGGGTTTGAAAAGTAAGTAAGTAAGTAAATTTCATCAACCAACCTTTTGTTTTTGATAATTCATCCAACTCACCTTTATGGTCAAAAACATACATGTAAGAAGGTAATCCATTGCTTGAGATAATATCAACGGTGATAGCATTGCATATGTTATTCATGCCATCTGATATGAACTAAAGAATTATGCAAAAAGAAAAAAAAACAACTCAGTAATTTATATTTATTACTAGTTGACATACTAATACAACTCCTGGAAGTAAGTATTAAATCACTACCAGTTACGTATATGCAGAGCAACTACATTGAAACTAGATCGTGCATTGAAAAAAAAGTCATGTTTTCCAAATGTCAATTCTTGATGATTGTGTTTAATAACCACTTTAGCACGAAATTAGAATAACAGACACATAAACAAAAAATTTTTTAAACTAAACAGGTGCATCCTTCCAGAGAAAAAAGTATTAGATCACTTTTCAATGGGGAAAAAAAGTATTAGATCACTGAAGAGGCTTTCAACTTCCCTACAAAAATTAATGAGATGATCCTACATTCAAACCAGGCATGTTTATATATATCATCACTTGCAGCACATTTTTACCAATATTTACAGCAAGTATGGCTCTAATAAAATTACAAACTGTCAAATTCATATAGTCGAGTTTATCATAACGGAAAGTTGCATAAATACTTGGCTGTTCACAGTGTACAGTGTCTCATACTTCGAAGAAATTTCGGTCGTCTGTAAGTGTGGAAGCCTGCCAGTGAGGTAGATCCTGCGAAAGGCCACTAAGAGACAAGACCAAGCGTTACGAATGATATTCAAAAGAAATCAGCATCAAATGACAAACAGCACAAATACAGCTTAGCAACAACATCATGTGAATGTTATTAATAGGACAGTTGCAATTGCCTACCTGAGATAGGATACCACTACAGAAAAGCCAACGTAAAATGTTGACTGCAATTGTCAAGAGTTCACAAACACTGGATGTTCGATGACTGGAAAAAAAGGTGACCTGTTCTGATACATCTCGTGTTGGTATTGGAGCTGGTAATGATGCAGGGAGATTTATTGGAGAAAAGCGGATGAAAAATTTATGGATGTATGTCTATTGGCAAAAAACAAAACTTCCTCAATTATTTGCTACATGGTGCAGGGGCATATGGGTTGGAATGGACCAGGTAAGCTCATCAAAATAACATACAGGGTGTTTCAAAATTATCTCACATATTGTACATATTTATTACTCAAAAACTATTACAGATTTTAACGTGATTTTTTTTATTCACAAAGAAAAACTCAAAAAGCGAAAAACTCTTAGCATGCCTTAATATAAATTTCAATGTGACCCCATTTATGGCGTGACGGACGTCAAAGCGAAACTCAATTTCATCCCGTGTTCAGGCTACCATTTCGGGGATGATTTCAGTAATTGTTTCAATTATTCTGTTCTTGAGAGTTTCAATGTCATCAACGTTGGTCTTTTACACTCTGTCTTTCACATATCCCTAGGCCCATCCCTTCCAATCCATCGTCCTGGAAAGTTCATATCAAGGCATTGCCTAACTTGCAGGCCCCAGTGAGTAGGTGCTCCATCTTCTTGGTAGTCTACGTTGGGCTGCAGTTCTTTCACGTGTGGAATCAGGTAGTTCTCCAGCATATCTAGGTAGGTTGCAGCAGTAATAGTGTTTTCAGCAAAAAAGAAAGGTCCGATTACTCGATAATGCATTAAACTACACCAAACATGAACCTTTGGGCTGTCGCGTATATACTCCCTTAGAACATGGGGGTTTGTGAGCCCCAAATGCAGCAGTTGTGTTGGTTTACTGCTCTGGAAGTATGGAATGTTGCCTCATCAGAAAACAAAATGTTCTCAAGAAAGGTGGGATCATTGTCGATTTTTTGGAGCATATCCTCAGCAAGCTTCTTGCGTTTCGGTCGGTCATCTGGCTTCAGTTCATCCATCATCTGGATTTTGTAGGGTGTAAGATGAAGGGGGTCCTTCACAATTTTATGTATGGATGACATTGGCATATCCAGTTGACGAGCCATTTGGCAAAGTGATTTACGGGGACTACGATCGAACGCTTCCCTGACCTTTTCTACTCTCTGTGGTGTCGCTGAAGATCTACCAACACCCTTTTTGGGTAACAGGATGCCTGTTTAAAAATTTTTCATGCTATAGCTTAATTGACTTAAGATTTAGAGGATCCTTTTTAAACTTCGTTTTGAACATTCTCTGAACTGTAATCATTGACTTATATTCTGCAAGCCATAACACACATTGAGCTTTTTCTTGAACACTCGCCATTGTTTACTGCATCTCGCAGAAAATGGAACGTGCCAACAATGGTAGCACGCGCCAACCGCATGTTTCGTTATCAACTCACGCGAGGATTAAGAAACTTTTTTGAGTTTTTCTTTGTGAATAAAAAAAAATCACGTTAAAATCTGTAATAGTTTTTGAGTAATAAACATGTATAATACGGGAGATAATTTAGAAATACCCTGGATATGAAGAAACCATTGAATCCTTCCAGATAACCACAATTGTAGATCAGTTTGAAGATTGTGATGAATTTATCTTCCAAGATGACAATGCAGCTTCGCACAGATCCAAACGGGTGAAATTGCATTTGCAGTAGAAAAACATTCCTACAATTTCATGGCCAGTAAACAGCCCCGATTTAAATCCGATAGAGAATGCTTGGTATAAGTTAAAAGTGTTAGTTATTAACAATCATTCCACTAATAAAGCAGAACTTTGTGACACACCCAGATCTATTTGGGACAAGATAAGTATTAGTTAATGTTAACAGTTAATTAATTCTATGCCAAAAAGAATCATGAATGTCATTAGGGAACAAGGTGGCCTGACTAAGTACTGAATTTCCTATTCACACGTTGTTTTATTTATTGATGTTTCAGTTTGATCTAAGACTTTTTTCTCCCTTGATAGCTGATTTAATGCTTTTTTTTTCCCTGGAAGGGTGTAATACTTTATTTATAGGGTTATTTATTTATTGGTGAATCTTTTTTTGTGGTATGGTAAAATGATTATCAAGTCGAATATTCGTCAATAATAAATTTAGTTAAAATGTAGAAATATTCAAGTAGTTGCAGTAATCTAATACTTATTTCCAGGGGTTGTACATATATACAAGGTGATTATAATTAAAGTCCCTTTGTAAAAATGCTATAAAAAAACAACCATGAGTCCGAATGACTTCAAATTTGGACTGAGCATTCTTGAAGAAGGGGCATTTGATATGGGATAAGAAAAAAATAGTTCCAAAATTTATCACTAGATGGTGCTGTAAGCGGCATATTATGTACTGTATAATAAAAAAAAAATCATGTTTAACTTGTTTTAGTGTCAATTGCATTCCTTGACCAACTTTAATGTAAAAACATCATGCCATAAACAACTCATGCCAAAGCCGTCGTATTTAAATTCAAAATGTCACTTCTAGCTGAATCCGCTTCCGTTATGCCGCTTACAGCGCCATCTAGTGATAAATTTTGGAACTATTTTTTTCTTATCCCATATCAAATGCCCCTTCTTCAAGAATGCTCAGTCCAAATTTGAAGTCATTCGGACTCATGGTTGTTTTTTTATAGCATTTTTACAAAGGGACTTTAATTATAATCACCTTGTATAATATGCAAGATGTAACAAAAAGGTATGGCCAAACTTTCAGGAAACATTCTTCATATGTAGAGAAAGAAAATATGTTTTATAAACTCATGTTTGTAAAAAATTGCAACACAATGAAGGAATAATGCGATTGAGCTGCAATTTTCAGCCAATGCAAATTATAGTGCGTTATGCAAGTGATTAAAATTTCAGTCACCATGCATGCGTGGGCTGAGCAGCGCCCTTTGAACTGCTGCTGAAACAGTATAAATAGAGGGCTGTAGCAGGATGCTGAAAATAATCTATAGTTATCTGCTAATGGGGAACGTTAGGTGAGATACAGCTTCCTCTAGACAGTTGGCAGCACATTGGTCCACTGCTACAGGTGTATCCCTATCTGCTTCGTCAATTTGTTGATATCTGCTGCTCCGTGGACTGTGTGCAAGAACTCCTTTATACAGGATCCCCCTGACGCAGAACCATCGATGCCAGCGGCTACAATGGGCTCACGAACATAGAGACTGGCGTGCAGATTGGCAACAAGTGGTTTTTATCTGACGAATCCCGCTTTAATCTGTGGTACCATGATGGCCGGATTCATGTTAGATGCTATGCCGGTGAACCCTACCTTCCAGAGTGCATTACTGAATGTCACAGTGGACGAACACCCGGAATTATGGTCTGGGGTGCGATTGTGTATCATGGACGATCTCAGCTGCTACGAATTGTGGGTAATCTTAAAAGCAATCGGTACATCAGTGAATTGCTACAGCCCGAACTCGTTGTTTTCCTTCAAGGCATTCCTGAAGCAATCTTTCAAATAGATAAAGCCCACCCACATATTGCAAGGAATGTTCGAGACTTCTTTTCAGCAGACGATGTACAGCTTTTTCCTTGGCCTGCTTATTCACCAGAAATGTTGCCTATTGAACATGTGTGGGATTTTGTTGGTCGGCGTCTCGCCCGTGATCCTCATCCTACAGGTTCTACAGATGAACTTTGGGCACATATACAAACAATATAGAATGCTCTTCCCCAGGCAGACATTCAAAATCTGTTTGACTCCATGCCACGTCGTATAGCAGCACTTATTGCAGTGCGTTGGTAGCTACACCAAATACTGATTTCGGACGCTTAATATTGTTTTTTTGCTTTGAAACTCTAATCATTTATTTGTACTAATATACGTCGTCTGTGTATTAAATTTCTGTGTATTAAATTTCATTTAATTCTGATGATTCTTTAATGGTGTTGCAATATTTACAAATATGAGTTTAGAAATGGGTCTGGAAATGCTTTATTTTCATGTTAGAACTCATTTTCTACAATTCTTCATTAATTACATTATTCATGGGAAACACACAGGAACAGAATGTACAAGCAAGGTAAAAAGAGGGAATGACAAGAGAAAAGACTGTTAGCACTTGTTGCAACCAAACATGAGTATATTTGCTGAGCTAATGGATTTCAAAGAGGAGTCAGTATAGGATGTCAATTAAGTAACGTTCCTTCCATGCTTTAGTGGCCAAATTAAAATATTTTCAGTCAACTGTACAAGATATGATTACAAAAATGAAATGAGAAAATGTCATGGCAGTCAAGAAATGGAGGGACTAAGGAGATCTGAAACTGTTGTCATCTCATCTTGTCTTTCTTTTATTAAAACTTTCAGGGGTACACAAATGATAACATCTACAAAAGACAATTTATAGAAAAATTCCATATACTGAATTTCCATAGCTCACCAAACTAATAATAATTCCATTCCATACAAACAAATGATAATTGACAACAATGCAAAACAACATCTAGCTTGGCATAAAACTTATCGTGATTGGTCATTAGAACAATGGAAACCAATTTTATGGAGCAATAAATCACATTTTACACTGTTCTCATCTGTCACTCATGGGTTTGCATTTACCTGGAGAATGTTGAATTCCACAGTATGTCATCCCAACTGATAAGTTCGATGGTAACATGATGATGTGGACTTACATTTCGTGGCATGAACTGGGACCGTTGGTTTTGGTGGGAGGTACCATGTAAGCCTATAAGTACAGTCAACCAAAGGAAATAATCCACACGAGTTTACTACTTAATATTACATTTCATGCTAGTGTGTTGTTTTAATAGCTTTTTTAATTATAATTATTTAAATTTAATAATCTTAATAATGTTAACTCTAAATGTAATATTAAATTATTAAAAATAAATTAATATTGAAACAGTAAAACTTGGAGTAAAATTCAAGTGTGGATTATTTCCCTTTGACGACTGTACTTGAATGTTCTAAGCATTTCTGCCCTATCATTGCTGTTTACAGGACTATGGAGAGGAGTCATACACTCTCCAGCATGATTGTATGCCATATCATACTGGATAACAGTGGATTCCAGCCCCTGGTAAAGAGAATTTGCATACATGTTACAGATTCTGGACTTAAATTCCAAAGAGGCCTTTTGGGATGAGCTGGAACATCAACTGTGATCTACCTAAAAGCTTCACTTCAATTACATGCAGTGTTGAAAGATGATAATACACAATACTAGCTACATATAATCAAAAATTGGTTAAAGGCATGTCCAAATGAGTTCAGAGTGCACTTGTTGCCAAAGATGAGCCAACACCAAGCTGCAATATGTGTCCAGACAAATAAGTCAATGCTTCTGGTACCTGGACATTTTTTTCTCCGCATAGGTTTAAATAAAAAAATACCATTGTAAATGTCAAAATTTTCAATTAAAAAGTTTGATCTCTATTCAAATTATTTTTTGGATAAATGAGATGTCATTGTGATTAAAATTTATATTAGAGAAAATTCATTGTTATCATGAAAATTAAATATTTAAATAAACTGAAGAAATTACTCAAGTAATTGATACAATATACATGTACCTTTAAACCAGTAAATAAAAGGGGGGAGGAGGGGGCGGAGAATTAGTTAATGTTCAATAATCTTAATAAAATAAAATGTAAGAGCACCTGAATTAAATCCTCATCAAATGATTGGCTGTTAGCAAAATATTCATTCTTAACAGCTTCAGTAAGTTCCTTTAAGTTTCTTTTAAAACCAAATGCTGATTTAAGTAATAATTCAATGACCTCATCTTTATTTAATTTGTTCAACATTCCTGTTTCTTTCAATACTGAAAAAATAATATAACAATAACCTTTGGGTATAGATTATATTTAAAAAAGAAGTAAAATATGAAGCATCAAGCTTAAAGAATTAAGAATTCATACCTAAATATACAGGGTAACCTTCATTTTTCGTTATTCCAGATATAACAGGAACTCGATTGATATGGCCAGAGTTCAGTATTTCTTCTGGTAAATCAGAAAGAAATGGGTGTGATCGCCCAGTATCAATTGCAGGCAGAAATGGCAATGGCCAGATAATTAATTCCTGAAAGAAAAAAAAAGAAAAAAGGCCATTTATCTTAAAGTTAAACTCTAAGGAAAAAATTCGACTGTATTTTTTGTATCATAACATTGAGTAAAGTATAACTGCTAAGGTCAAATCATCAGGGAACCAGGAAAAAATATGACTTAACAGGTTTTCGACTTAAACGACATTTCTTACAAATTCATGTAGGGGAGGGGGTTTCAATTTTAATTTGACTTAAGCAGCAAGTTCAACTTATGTAGATTATGCTTAAAGGTGAACCAAATATGAACCGTTGGTTATGGCTTTGTCCAACTAAATATGAACCATGTCTAAATTTACCAATTTTAAAGGGCATTTGAAAGGAATAATTTGTTTCAATAATAGATTGATAACAATCTCTAAAAACAGGACATTATTAGGCACTCTTTGATGCACGCATGAAGAGAAGTATGTAATCTGATCATGCGTTCAACTGACGTCTGATCACCAGCGCTTATTTTCCCTCTTGCAGCTGTGCTGGTAAACACCTGTATAAAAATTTAAACGATGGAAGAAAATGTCTGAACCCGAATCTGATATCCCTCTCACTGAAAACGTCAGCAGTGATGAAAATATAGATGAAATTTCATGATACATTTATAGCATGATCGGCAGTGGTATTAATGCAGTGCATGTCTATGGATTCCAGGCTGAAGATGATGCTGCTTCTCTATGTATCCTGCCAAGTCAGTATGAAGCATCATTGACCGCATCACAAATTACTTCCACGAGCAATAGAGTGTGTGGTGTTTTATGTTTTTGTTAATTATTATGAAGTAGTTTAAAGAAAATTTCATCGTATTGTGAATTAGCAATATAATTTAAAGATATCCAACTGTACTTTCATTTTAAATGGACTTCCCCTTTAAGGCATACCAAATTGTGCGGGACAGTCCCGGATTTCAATAAACAACCCAGAAAATGTCCCAGATTCAAGTAATTGTCTTAATTGTCCTCTATTTGAAGTATATTTATAAAATCAATTGAGAATAAATGTTTCAATTATATGACACAAATTGATGCAAACCCCTTATTCAAGATTGCAAAAATAGAACCAATCACAGTATGCAAAACTGTACTCTCAAAATTCCTACCCCTTGTCTGATAATGATTTTTTTTGATAAAATATCGAATATAAAGCCTATATGTAATGATCAAAAAATTAAACGAAAAAATAGAATGAACAAGGATGTAAACTGGACAGCCATTTTCAGAAAAATTGTCTTCTTTTTAAAAATTTGAAATCAATTATCTTTGTGCTTACCATGCAAATGCATCAACAGAACTTATTTTTTTCAATTCTAAATAATATATGGACTTCTGAAAAATCCAAATAAAAGTCAAATTTTGATAATTGCATAGTGTAACATTGCCAAATAATGAGAGAGTTTTGTAATTTCAGTGCTTCTCTATATAACGGGACTCTACATAACGCAATCAAAATTGACATATCAGCTTCTGTTACGAAAATAAAAAGGGGGGACTCATTTTTGTATCCACCCTGTATATTAATTGGATAATGATTTAATTGGATAATGGATTTTTAATTGTCAAAAACAACATGTCTTGGTTTTGTCCCAAATTCTTCATGGCTTTGTCCCAGATTGGCATCAGAAAATCTGGTCACCCTCGTTATGCTCAATTGAAAATTTTTGATTAAACCTAATATTAAGAAAAATGGAAATAAATATGCCTAGAATAATTAGCCATCTGGTTCTCACCCTCTGCTGTTGAGAAAATCACCAGAGTACAATGTCAGTTCTTACCAGGAGAATTTTCCAGGTATCTCAACTCCAAAAGAATATTTTCGATTTCAGTCTCAAACGACTCTACATATTGCAAGATATCACTGTAGAATGCTTACTAGCGTGAGTGTGTTAATACTCAAATAGAGAGAAACTTAGGCACTGCAATTCATGAATCCAAAACCACTAAATTTATTTATTTATTAGGAGGAAAAATTTACATCATTACCACCCTTGGTCGGTATGGTCATAGTCCAAAGAGTTGGACCCTGGGGGGGTAAACTACATAATATAAAGACATACAAATTAACAAGGGGTTAATTAAACAACACTATAAACAATACAAGTTGTTTAATAGCAATCAAGATTGGGCGAGGACACAGTTGTCTAATGAACCCAAAAAAAGAAAAGAAAAAATACAACCTTAATATTACAATTGAGCATTAATAGTATAGTATGCACTACATTACTGTTGTCCTACTTTATGCAAAAATAAAAGAAAAAAAAAGAGACAAGAAAAAAAAATAATAATTAGACAAAAAAATAGCAAAAAAAATCCAGAATAACGAAATAACAACTCCAAGTACTAAACATGCAAGTAAAATAGGCTTACAGTCCAGATAGAAGCTAAAACGGCCAAGGATGAACTTATAGTTTGGGATCAAAATAACAAATGGATAGCAAGAATGCTTTAAAATTTAAAAGCAACTATTACCTGAGCAGTGTAGGAGGAAATATGGAAGCTGAAGGAGATATAATGTACCTTTTCAGAGCTCTTCTAAAAATAGAGTAGGGTTCTGCAGTGAGGATTACTAAAGGTAAAGATGCCCAGTACAACATATGTATAAGACAATCTTTTAATAAGAAAACTACAATGAGATATAGACAGTTGTATATCCCCAGCTTGTCTGGTTGGATAGGCATGCCTTTCCATATTTAGTCGTATGTTAAATGGGGAGAAAACAAAAGTTGGGCGCTCAGGGATTTATGAACAAAAGCCCCAAATTATACTTCGTAAACCTGGTGAACAGTAAGGATACCCAATGATGCAAAATTATAGGAAGCTGGGGACTGCTTTGGAATATTCAATAAAGTACGCAAAAGCCATTTGCAGCTTCAGTGGTCTAGATAAATTATGGGAGGTAATTGATCCCCAGAATACAATACAATAGCATATATGCGAGTGTATTCATAAGTAGTACAGTAATATAATGTCCCAAAGTGGATAATACAACCTAGAAATCATCCCTTGCTTTTTGTTAAGATTAGCTAACAGAGTATCGATACAGATCCCACGACAGGTCGTGCAATAAGGTGAGGGGTGAAGGGTATGGTAAATACCCTTTCACTATATTAAGTCATAGATAACTTAAAATATGGCTTCTTTCTATCATAGGGGGTAGGACAAGGAGGGAGAAATGAACTTTTATATGTTTTAAAACTTTTGAGTTTGAAATGAAATTTTTTATATCTACTAAGTTTATGATACCTTCATCTTTCATTTTAAATAAGTTATATGTGATCGCAAAAAGTTAAAGTAGAGAGATGAAGCGATGAACCCTCCTCCTTCGGAAGTAATTTACTGTTATGGTGCATTAATCTCTCCTGTTGTTAATAATCTGAACCTAGTGGAGTTGAAGACACGCATTCTCAATGCTTTTGCACTCCACGAGGTGCACACATTGAGGTTTATGAATGAGAAAAATAAACTTTGAGTTTACTTTTCACATTCTGAAAATCATTTCTTGTTATTCCCTTTAGCATAATGACCTAAATTCATATTCATTGAATTCATAGGTAATGAAGGAAATAAAGAATAGACAAACAATGTTCGCATCCAAAAACACTTGGAAGAAATAACCAGATGGACAAAAATTAAAACAAAGCATTATACAGTGCTATAAATTTTTTCGTAGAACAAGACAGGGGGAAAGCCCATTCAAAAGGGCCTAATAAGAACACCGACAACTATACAGGGTAATTCAGAACTTATGTTACAGAAGAATATGATAGACAGGGGTATTAAAACAATCATTTTTTATTAATCAATATGTGTCCTATCTTAAACCACTATGGTGCTACACTTGCTTCAATTCCAGCAACCATTCATGCAAGGACCAGTGGCTTGACTCACTGATGACTGACTATTCACTAAAAATCAACAAACAATGATTGACAACATATGCATTACAGAAGTGTATCGAACTTATGCCCTGTATCTTGTACACAATATGGCATTGACTGCCGCACCCATTCAAATACGGCAGTTGTAGTAGGTATGGTGTTACAGGTGTCAACAATCCGTAGAGGAACATCTACATGATCTATAATTGTGGCATACACTAGGGTATCAGGTGTCCTTTTTCAATGACGACTCTCTGATGACTCAGCTTTCAACGAAACTAAAAGCAACAGACAATGGCAAACAGTGAAAACACTGAAACAAGTGTAGTGCCATCACCGATGCGAGATACAACAAACATTGCTTAATAAAAAATATTTGTTTTAGTAAACCTCTATCTACTCTATTCTTCTGTGACATAAGTTCTGAATCACCCTGTATATCTAATACTGGTGCTCACAAGAGATGGATGTAAAATAAAAAAGAACGACGAGACACAAGAACTCTGGTAAAAGTAATAATTAATAAACATTGAACACAGAGTGGTAAGACCCTGGGAAAAAAAACTGATGTTTTGGATAGAGGCTATCCTTTGTCAAAGTAAAGAGGATAATTGAGAATTGTCTTGAAAGTGGTGCTCACAAGGGAATGTTTCAAATCATCTAAGTGCGTTGTAAAACCAGACCTATTGAATTCGATAGAGCATTGAAAAAAAGATGACTGTGCTAAAATTATTATATGCAATGAGCCACAGGCAACAGAAATATTTAATTTCAGAAAGGCAGGAAATTATATTGAGAGGATTACACAAATTGGGTATCAACAATGATGCAGAAGAAGAATTAAGTGATGAGGAAAGCCTACAATCCACTCAAGATGAAAGACAGCCAAGAGAGCAGTAACTCCTCTTACTACCTCTCACCAGTAACAGATCACATCTTTGCTCCAAGGCAAATGTTTGACTAACCCTGGGAGTATGCAAAAGATGTCTACGCTTGCTTTGTGGATCTCGAAAAAGCATGTGACAGAGTTCCTCAAGAGAAGGTCTGGAGAGTGTTGCAAGAGTATGGAGTGGATGGGCAATTACTGGCTGCTATCATGTCTCTGTATGAAAGCTCTGAGGTACGAATCGCCTGTGGGATCAAAGACCAAATTTTGATACCAATAACGGATAAGCTCTTGCAACGATAGCTTATATCTGGAAACAGGCACATATATATCCCTAGCCTGTCGAGTTGGGTAATTATGTTTGTCCGAATTTTGCTTTATAATTAAAGGCATTGACAGCTACAGTAGCGCATTTAAAGATTTTTATATAAAAGAACCGAGCTGTACCATATGTATCTGATAGATCGTCAATATACCTTAGTGGGCAAAGTTATGGGAAACAGGATACCGTTTTAGGATGTTTAATAATGTTCAAAGAAACCAATTTTGTTGGTTTGGTTTGGTTGGTATTAATGTCCTTTTCAATTGCTATGGTCATTTCAGGACGGCGTTATAGGGGCCGCAAATTTTGCCTCATAAGGGTTATTTAATGTGCATCTGGCCGACGACTACATGGGACCAACGGCTTTACTTCCCTTCCGAAGGAAGTGCGTGATCTCAGGATTTTCCCCCTGAAAATGTCCTTGTCGTCCTCGGCTGGGGTCGAATCCGACGCCGATCCACTTTTGTAGAGAAATGTAGAGAGGTGGTAGATCCCCAGAAAATGATACAGAAGCATAAGTAGGAGTGTATCCAGGAGTAATATAATAACAGAAGGATATGTCATGGTAAATAGTATAGTCTGGAAATCAACTCTTGTTTCCTGTTGAGACTAATCATAAGAATGTCAATATGTAAATCCCATGATAGGCAATGCGCCAGTGTAAGGCCCAGGTATTTAAATGATTTGGTGATAGTAACAGGCTGGTCACCGTAGTAATCACTGGAGAACACGAAACGCTATGTTTGTTGCGTTGATGAAAAACATAACTTTTGTTTTGTCAACATTAATGTTTAATTTATTCTTAATGCATCAATCATGTACTATATTTAAAGCATTATTAAGTGTGGATATAAGGTTGTTAGAATCCACATTGGAAAATAATAGAATGATGCCGTTGGCATATATAATAATTTTCACTGGGTCACAAAATATGGAAAGGTCGTTGATGAATAGGTTGAAAAACAGAGGCAACAAGATAGAGCCTTGCAGGACCCCTAGGTTTTAGGTTATAGTTGCGGAAGATATTCCAGAATACAGCAGGTAGTATTGTTTATCTTGCAAGAAATCTGCTAACGGCCCTTGTATATCGCTGCCACTGTTATCAAAATCGCAGTCGTCACTACCGGTCTTGTTTCATATTCGAAGTCCATTGCGATGCCCAACTGAGAACTAACCGATAGCGTCCAATGTGTGACGTCACGAATTCGAAACTCCTTCGCACTTCTCGGCAACTTGTGACGTAACAGTTGCCGAACCATGGTGCCAGTGTCTATCGCAAGGGGAGGGAAAAAATGAAAGTTTTTTTATATATTTTATCAATTTTGAGTAAGAATTGAAAATTTTTATACATGCTACTTTGTTATTGAGACTTTCATCTTTCATTTTAAACAAAGTTGTTTTGGGTGTGGAGTTTACCTTTAAGAAGGGAAGGATAATTCTTAAGTATATCGAATGATTAAAAAATATAGCAATAGGCTTGGATATAGCACGCTCAACTGTGTGCGATAGTGACATCAGCTCGAAGGCCTAGAGCAGTGTTTCCCAACCGGGGGGCAATTCGATTGTTAAGGGGGGCAATTAACATCTATGTTACTGTGTTTGCTCAATAATTTCCTAGTGATTTCTTCCAAAAACTGTCATCAATGAACATTGAAAAAATTATATTTGGGGGGGGGGGGCATAAGAAAACCTTATTTAGAAAGGTTTAGGTGGGGCATAGCACAAAAAAGGTTGGGAAACACTGGCCTAGAGAGTCTGGAACTGTAACTAGCATACAGTAATCACCTCTCATACTTCCTCCTCAGTGGCAGGTATAATAAAGAAACCGAAAGGGGTGCCCAAGGTATTGCTGGTATGATTATACGGTTCACGAAATGATCTGGAGGATGTAGAGGGAAGAAGTGTATGCAAGAATTCAGTCAGACTTGATGTTATGACCTGATCAGATTGCTCAAAACACTAGGTGAAATAGTGCCCCGGAATAACTTTTTTAGTAACTTCAACTTATCTTTTGTTGTCTGCAAATGCTGAAAAAGGGCAGAAAAATAATTACATTTGGCTCGATTAATAGCGCTTTTTACATGATTGGAATACTCTTTAAATTCCCTACGTAAAGTAAGGAAAGGCCTCTTATGCAATTTAAGGTACAGCACTTTCTTTTCTTGGCCAGAATTAAAATTTGTGGAATGATCCAAGGGTTACGTATTAGAGAGGCCTGCTCTCTGGTGATGAGTCAACGAAATGCAGAAATTCAACTGAAAATTTCCCGACCTCTTCTTTCAAAAATTTTGAAAAATTGTTGTGCATTTGAGACTGCTATCATGCAAAATGAAAATGTAAATAGCCTCAAAAATCAGAAGGGAAAGGATCAACAGAGTTTTACAATCAATATCACCAGACTGTTTCACTTTTAAAGACTGTACTGTGTTATGTAATATTCCCACAAGGGCTTTGTGCCCCTCACAATGCATCTTTTTTCAATTTCGGCTATTGTTATCAGTCTGTTTTTTAATTTTATTTATTTATTTTATTTTTAATGTAATCCAATACGTCCATCCAGGACCTGTATGGCCAGAGGAAGATGAGTTGGGTTCCTGGATGAACCTGGATAACTGCTGCTGTATGATGGTCGCAGCAGCCGGGGGGGGGGGGGGGTGAAGATCGTATGGCACTGATGTTCATCCATCCAGTGACTAGTCGTGTCTGATGTTGCTTAACTTCACAGAAGTTGTGTGCTCAGTGAAAGCCCACCAGGCCTTGGCTTGTTATTGCTGTAAATTTGGCTTGGTCCCAAAGTGATCACATTAAGCAGCACCCATATATACAAGGTGTTTCAGAGCACCCGCATCAGTCATTTTTTGTCACTATACACTTCTTCCAAACAAAGGCAGGATACTATATCTTTGTATAGTACTTTTAAAAATAAGCCACTTTTAATAAAAGTTTTTTCTTCGAATCCTCATTGTTTGTTAGCAATTAAAGAAAAAAAAATCAGTATATACATGATAAAGCAAAAACTGTCCAAGATCACAAAAATAAGAGGAAACTGCTTGAATATTACATGACGGCATATGCCTTAATTTGCATTTCTTCTAAGTGACATCAGATTACATCATTGTCACATGATCATGCTTGAAGATAAAAAGGCTGACTGTTGAGTACCAATTGCTTGGCCACTCTATTCCCTTATCTCCTAAAAACTTCTTTTTGTGGGGGCGAATTGAAGACATCGTCTATCCAGTGTCCAATAACAAGGGAAGACATAAGAAAGAATTAGAGTGGCCTGTAAGTCTCTCAGCAGTGCTGAAGTCCTCAGAGCAACTCAGGGTGTAAGAAAGAGAACACAGCATTGTTTGGCACAAACTGGTGTGTATTTTGAGCACTTAAGAAGTGTGCATGGCAGAATGTAACATTAGAAACCAATATCACAATAATTTAGTTAATTTATTTACTTAAATCATTAATTTAATTTACTGATTTATTTTTCATTCTTTCTTTAAATGTGAATAAAAGATGAGGATTAGAAAAAAAAAGTTTAGTAAAAATTGTTTATTTTTAAAAGTACTCTCTAAAGTTATCTTACATGATCTATGTTCTCATTTGAATTTTCAAAGTCTCAAAGTTAACTCCAGTTCCCCGTACTTCCCATTTGTTCTGGAAAAATGAAATTACTAAAAATGAATTCTTTATCATAGGTTTTGTCCTTAAATTCTTTTTTCAAACATCTAGAATGAATATCTTTCAAAAACATTGGCTGATATAGGTGCTCTGGAACACTCTGTTTATAGTGAATGCCTATATATTCTTATTGGCTCTGTCCATTTTGACATTCTTCATAAAACTGCATTACTTCAACTCTCCTTTGACTGGCACTATCCCTACTCTTTATTAGGTCTCAGACTATAGTAAGAAGGGAGATGGAAGAAATGAACAAGAGCATAAACAATACATCAATGGCAGTTCTGAACAAAAAGTTGGCACTGTCCCCTTTTTATAATTTGTACTGTTCATCTCAAATTTTTAATCATCATTTCTGAAATAATCGGTAGACACTTAAACACGGCACATATGACACAGACTCAGATGTATGAGGGTTATTTTTTTTTTCAACCTCTGATGGGGCATAAAAAATACAGACATGTGTGAATAACAAAATAATTTTATTACCAGGAGTCAAATATAATCAAAGTTATTTTTTGACAGTCACCGTAAAGATTGAGACATTTGTCATACCGGTAGACGAATTTCCCAATACCTTCTTCATAGAAGTTTGCCTCCAGCATATTGAGATAGGTCTCCATGGTATCTTGAAGCTCTGTGTTGGTGTGGAAGCACTGTCCTTTTTTCAGCTCTAGAAAAGGAACAGCATCTCTCTCGAACCACTTGGTCAACTCACTAGCAACAGACTTGCGTTCTTGTCCATCTTCATCATGAACATCAGTTAGGCCATCTTTAAATTTCCTGAACCATTCTTGCACAACACAATGATTCATACTCTTTGCACTGTATGTATGACTCATTCGGCGATGAATTTCTGCTGCGTGAATCCCTTCTGCCTGTACAGCTAATGATGCTACACAATTTGCACTTGGCGAGATAATCAATCATGCCAGCCATGTTAAGGGGCCAGCAGCTCAGCTCCAACTGGACACGTCATTGGCAGACATTTCGGTGGCAGTGCGCAGATTCGTCTTTTACCACTAAGCTGGTCACTTAGCAGTGCAATCAGAGGTTGGAAAAAAATAGTCCTCATATATAAACATAAAAAACCTGAACTTTAACCATTTACATTAAAAGACACTGAATATTACAGTAGACTTACAAATTTTTCTGCTACTTTCTCTACAAGTTTGTTTGCAGATATCTTTTGCAAACAAGATATCAATTCTGTTGATTTTGTTGGGCAGCCTAAAGAAGTGCCTAATTCTTGACTCCACATTTGAGGCTCTTTTTGGAATGCCCAAGGACAAAGAGGAGATCCACTCTGTGCTATCACACGATGAAACAAATCTAATGAAGAAAAATTAGATATTTTTTAGAAAAATTGATTGTTATAAAAATGAAAATAATTAATTTTAAAGTTATCGTGTAAACCTTTACTGTAACGCCCCTCAATTTTTTCGATCGGACAACACCCCCCCCCTTTTCTCTGAGATTTATTTAGAATTTATTTCTGTCTGTAATTGCCTTACTGTGCATGTATTTTCTGGTTTGGACGAATATTTGTGAACCGATGCTATCTGATTGCCCTCGAATATCTTTGGACCGCCCCTCCTTTGAATGATGTCTGAATTGGAGGAAAAGGCAGAATGAACTTTGTTAACATTCAATGGGAAGATCATAAAATTCACTCTTAAAATTCTCAAGAAATATTTAATTCAGTATCACTGTTGAATACTTTAGTGAAAATTAATAACTGCTGCAGTGTTCTCATAAAATTTTATCAGGTGAGTGGAAAGAAGAAATAACAAGGTGGACAAAAATTAAAAACCAACAAAACAATATGCAATGTTATGAAATGTTTTATTTATTAAGCTGGGTGGTCCCTAAAATCAGCTAGGTGGCATGCCCCTTAAAAAAGGCCTGGTCTCCCTTTGAAGATCCTCGCTGAATTTGTTTGCCATTTTAATAATGTACTGCTGTTTAATAACTCACTCGATAGAATAATTTTATCTTTTAAAAATTGGTTTGTGAATTTTGTTAAAAATTGTTCAGCCAAAAAATTAACCTAAATTTGAATCAGTCATGCAGTCCACAAGTACCTATATTCAGCAGAGAGAAAAATCAGTTCAGTTCCAGATATTTAGATGGAAAATTTTTAAGAGAGTTATTATCTATCTGATGCTAAAACTATCTGTAGAAGTAGATGCCTAGCACACACGAAATATTGGAAGTTGATATTGCACAAAAATATATCAGGAATAGATGGGAAAGGAATATGACTCTCAATAACTACTACCTTGTGATCATTATTTTCCAAAAAACATGGTTCGTACGTATTTATGAAGAAAAAATTCAAGGACTTCTCAAGGACTAAATAACGTTTTTCAAGGACTCATTAAATTTATGAAGAGCAAATACTTATGCAAATGACATTTAACATATACATATATAAATTATTCGAAAACAATTAATTTACAATTTATAATTTATGTTTTTAATTTTCTTTTTTATTTAATACGTTTTTGTTTTTTTTTTTCTCCATTTCCAATATAATGGGGAGGGGAAGGGGATTCTCCCACAAACTACGAGGGGCGATTCATAAATAAGGTCTCCATAGCTGTAACTTTTTTATTTGTTAATCGATTTTCAAAATTCTTTTGTATCTTATACTCACATTTGTCCTCTATGTAATGCACTATTCA
>JAHWFO010000281.1:1727978-1751168 GCA_023313115.1 Rhysida immarginata | reverse complement strand
AAAAAAGTTACAGCCATGGAGACCTTATTTATCAATCGCCCCTCGTAGTATAGGAAAGATGTGATGACTCGTTTCTTGGTATTTCTGTCTTTTGAGATAAAATGTGGTCCATGAAAAACCACATGGAAGAATTACCACTTTTCTTTCTTAAAGGTAAACTCCACACCCAAAACAACTTTGTTTAAAATGAAAGATGAAAGTCTCAATAACAACGTAGCATGTATAAAAATTTTCAATTCGTACTCAGAATTGATACAATATATTAAAAACTTTTATTTTTTCCCCTCCCCCTGTGATAGACACTGGCGCCATGGTTCGGCAACTATTACGTCACAAGTTGCCGAGAAGCGCAAAGGAGTTTCGAATTCGTGACATCACACATTGGACGCTATCACAGTGTTAGTTGTCAGTTGGGCATCACAATGGACTATGAATATGAAACAAGACCGGTAGTGACGACTGCGATTTTGATAACAGTGACAGCGATATACAAGGGCCGTTAGCAGAATTAAATGCTACTGCAACTTCTGCGATATACAGCCCTATGCATTAAACCGTGAAACGGGATCTTCTGCTTGCCGCGTCGGTGTGTGCACATTAGGGCGGCGTGTGCCTTACACAGAAGATAGATAGGCCTACTTCCTCATTATTGATCTAGAAGGAGTTTAAATGATAAATTTAAATCTGGGTATTCTCCTTTTAATGGGGAAAAAGACTTCATCTACATCCTCAATAGACTGCATCGTTTGTCAATAAGTTTTCTTCCATTTCACAAGTTTTTTCTCATCGTTATTCAAGATTGGTGACTTTATTTTATTTTGTTTTTTATTACATTTTATTTTACGATTTTTTCCCCATTAAAAGGAGAATACCCAGATTTAAATGTACCTCCTCATTCCTTCGGCATTTAACGAGTGCTGTTGCGGTCATTGTTCTTGAAGAACGCCAGGCCCGTTTAGAGTTGGAAGAGAAGCTAGTTCCGCCTTAAACGTGATCTAGTTTCAGAGAATTTCTTGTTTGAATTGATACTGAATTTAAAACGGCGGATGCGTAGACAAAGCAAGACGCTTCAAAATGAGCACACGATGCTGTTTGGAGTTGGATACCAGTTCCCTTGCTGTCAAAAACTAATCCACTGTTTTTTAATCGATTCTGATTCTGGAAATCTATGAAACATGAAATTTCTATCCGACTGTCTATTTACACATCCAAACAGAAAACAAATTGAAGGCATTCGGACATAAAACAGGTTAGCAAAAATCTTACGATATGTAGAATCGTTCTAAGCAACAAGAATCTCGGCGACGAAATTCCCCGAGGTTCTCGCGACAGGAAATGACAGCTTGTTCTGCCATGTTCTGTGGAGAAGGAATGGAAGATCCCACGCAAATTTTCAATTTTCCGAGGCATTTTTCTTAATAAAATATTAGGAAAAATCGAAAACTTTGAATGATATATACTCTATTAACCTGGATTAATGTTATGATGCAAAAAAAATAAAGTCGATTTTTTCCGTGGAGTTTACCTTTAAAGAATTCAAGGACTTTTCAATGACTCTATTCTGTTTTCAAATACTTTTAAGGACCTTGAAAACGAAAAAAGTTTTTCAAGGACTTTCAAGGATTTCAAGGACTCGTGCGAACCATGAAAAAGCGACATTTGTGGTGGTTTTCTGAACTCCAACATCTTGCACTATACAGCATAAATCTGTTATTCTGTTTGGTATAAGCATTGAAATTTTTTTCTTTCATTTTCTGGTTCATATCTGGACTATTTTCAAACCATTTTGGGAGAGAAATTTGCTGCTCCTCCAGCCAATTCTTCATTGGGCTATATCGTGCTCAGTTTGATAAACTGAGTGTTGCTTTTTTGAAAAAAAAAATGTTGTAGCCACGAACTGCTTTCGAGAATCATATTCCCTTCTTATCTATTCCTAATATCATTTTTAGTATCATTGCATGTTAATGAAATGAAACAAGAAAATATATCATAAAATCATTTGCAAATATGCAAAAGAAGCACATAAAAATTTTGATTTTACAGTACAGTAAATCCTCGATAATTCGAGTCCCGATTGTTCGACATTCCATGTAATTCAAGCTGAATCACCCTCGAGTAGGGACACAAACTGAACATCGATGTTAAGGAAACTTATTGTGTAAACTCCTGTTAAATGGATAAAATAACTGAAAATGCAAAAAAAAACCCAAAAAACTCTGGACATTTTCTTTAAAGTTTAAGTTAGTATGTTTACCTGAACCATCTTTTACATGTATTGTAAAATAAATCTTTCCATGCAATCCGAGTTTTTATAAATCCGAGGTACAGTTAGCCCCAATTACCTCGAATTACCGGGGTTCTACTATATGTAAAAAAAAATTTAATTTTACAGTATACAGGGTGTTTCAAAATTATGTACAATAAATTTAGTGACATTCTTCAGGTCAAAAGAAGACGAAAATGTTCTATAGCACTTTGTCTGGAAACGATTTGTTTGCGAGTAATCCAATATCATATAGTAGGGAAGCACGGTAGTTAGCGGACGATATTTTAGCAGTTCCAGCGTTTCGACCCAACACTAGGTTGAGTGGTTTGTTCCATTTAAACCTACTTTAGGGTTGTTCCATTAGTTGTGTATGGTTGTTTCCATTACTGTAGTTTCACTACTGTACATCCACTAGGAATATCAATTTCAGAACGTTTGCGTGCTTTGACATACGCATTACGATTTACGTAAAAAAAAAAGTCATGTACACGTATTCCAGTGCAGAATACACTGACATTCACCTAATGTATGGTCTTGCAGACGGAAATGCTGTGGAAGCAAGAAGACTCTACCAAGAACGCTTTCCGAATAGACGTTTGCCAAATAACCGAACATTTGTATCTGTCGACAGACATTTGAGGGAGCGTAGTTCCTTTGGCCGTCAAACAGGACAAGAGCGGCCTGTAGCACATTCTCCGGATGAGGAGGATGTGATAATTGACATCATACATGATGAACCACAGACAAGCACCCGTCGTATTTCTTCCATGGTACACATTCCGCACTCATCTGTTTGGTGCATTCTTCACAGTCAGCTTTTGCATCCAAACCACCTGCAACTGGATCAGGCACTGAACCCAACGGACTATCCACACCGACAACGATTTTGCCAATGGATACAACGTCGTCATGCTGCAGACCCTAGTTGTCTCAGCCAGATACTTTTCACGGACGAAGCAACCTTCACCCGGACAGGAATCGTAAATTCTCACAACCAGCACCATTGGGCAGATGCTAACCCGCATGTTACCAGAGCTCGAGCGCATCAAGAGCGTTTCTCTGTGAACATTTGGTGTGGAATTGTCGGAAATAACTTAATTGGCTCTTATGTGTTGCCGCCACGATTGACTGGGTGAACGTATCTTTTGTTTCTGCAGAATGCATTGCCAGAATTACTGGAAGATGTTCCTCTTTTGATAAGATCTAACATGTGGTTCATGCATGATGGCGCTCCAGCACAATTCAGCCATGTTGTGCGAGCACACCTTAATGCTGCATATACGAATCGGTGGATAGGTCGAGGTGGACCGGTAGCCTGGCCTGCAAGATCACCCGACCTTAATCCCTTGGACTTTTTTCTGTGGGGTCATGTGAAAACGATCGTCTACAGCACAGAAGTTCCTAACATTATGGATCTGCAACAACGAATTGAAAATGCATGCCAAACCGTTCGTAATGCTGGCGACGAACTCTTCCATGACGTCAGACGGTCGCTCATGCAGCGAGCCGAAGCGTGCGTGCGAGCTGGTGGCGGGCACTTTGAACAATTCCTGTAATTTGGAGCCACGGGTTTAGTTGGCTGTATCGCATAAATAAATCGTTTACAGACAAAGTGCTATAAAACATTTTCGTCTTCTTTTGACCTGAAGAATATGTCACTAAATTTATTGTACATAATTTTGAAACACCCTGTATAATATCTGAATTATGACAGAGTTCCTCGGCAGAAGCTCCGGCAAGTGTTGCAACAGTATGGAGTGGATGGGCAATTACTGGTTGCTATCATGTCTCTGTACGAAAGCTCTGAGAGGTGTGTCCGGATAAATCGCATTAAGTCAAGACCGTTCACCGTGGGTGTTGGACTCCGCCAAGGGTGCATACTTGTTCATTATCTTTATGGACTGGATAAACAGGGGCAGCTGAGGCGAAGAGTGTGCTTCTGTGGGCGACTGCCTAGTGGAGAGGTTGCTCTTTGCTGATGACCTTGTCCTCCTTGGGTCTTCTCGCACGAACCTTAGGTATGCACTAAACCGGTTTGCAGCCAAATGTGAAGAAGCTGGGATGAAGATCAGTGTGGGTAAAAATGAGGTTCTGGTCCTTTCAAGATAGCCTGCTCAGTGCACTCTCCATGTTAGGGGAGCCTCATTGAGACAGGTGGAGAAATTCAAGTATCTCAGGATTGCATTCACGAGTGATGGATGGCAGGAGAAAGAATTGGATGCTCGGATCGGTGCAGCAAGCTGTGTCGTGAACTGTGGCGATCCGTAAACTGTGGCAATCCGTGGACTGTGGCGATCCCTGGTAACGAAACGCGAGCTGTGCAACAAAGCCAAGCTCTCCGTCTTCAAATCTATCTTTGTCCCCATTCTCACCTATAGTCATGAAGCTTGGGTAATGACAGAAAGAGTGCGATCGCGGGTACAAGCGGCCGAAATGAGATTTCTGAGAAGTGTGGCAGGTGCACAGCAGCACAATAAGGGAGTCTTCAGGTGTTGACCTGCTACGTCTCTGCATTGAGGGATCTCAGTTGCGCTGGTATGGCCACGTGAAACGGATGCTGCAAACCGGTCTTCCTAGGTAGTTGTTATTTTCCAAGCTGGTGGGTAAGAGACCAAGGGGTAGGCCTAGAACCAGGTGACTAGACTACATGGAGAATCTGGGTTCGAGTCGCTTGGGTATTACCAGGGAGGACATGCGCCTGATGGCGGAAGATCGCGATCGCTGGAGATCCTCCATAGGGCTGCTGTCCCCGCGACCCTAACCGATAAGCGGGTTTGAAAAGTAAGTAAGTATATAATATCCTGAATGGCAAAAAAATCCATGTAATTACAGTATATGTATTTACATACAAATTAAATCCATTTATTCATTCCTCTGGAATCCTTCCAACAAATGCAAATCTTAAAAAGCACACACTAAATGGAAAATGAAATGCTCACGCATATAAATGCTTTTTCCAATAGGTTGATTTAAATGCCAAATCTATCCGCCCGATGGCATCCGCTACAGTTTATGAATTTTGTTCTAGTTTATTTACAAAAGTTTAGTGAAGATGAAAGTTAAAGACTTGAAAGAAAAGCTTCAGTTAATAGGAGCGAAAACTGACGGAAATAAACAAGTATTGACTAACAGTGAGCAAATTTTATAATGAATTACGATTTACGAAAGTGACGATGCTAAATATTGGGCTAGGCTACGACATCTCATTTAACCTCACTGAATTTTTCGATCTGTAGGAAATCCATGAAACTTGAGATTTTTGTTTTTAACATTGTTGTTCGAACATTGTGGAACTGAACAATTTATATGCATGTTCTTATACAGTATTCTTAACATTGCCGAGATTTTCTCCTCATTTCGACCATAGCGTCATAGCCTCAGATTCATAAAGCGTAAGCGCTGCCATCTATACTTAAATCAACCTATTGCACCAGCATTCTTCTCACTGCTAGAAATATTTTATCCCATCATAAGTTACCATAAAAGACATCAGATAAAAATAACAATTGCAAAGGATTGTGGGTAAATATCGTGGAGGTTACATGTGGACACACTGTATATATCTTCCGTTCCCATATAAATATTAGTTTATCTTCTATTAATAAACGTGAATGTTAAAATGTGACCACCAACTGTCACATTCTCGTGCTGCGTAATTGCCAAGTCACAAAATGTTCTTTAACTAAAGATGTTATACTGGAGTAATTTGTAAATGAAAGTGTCAAGACTTAATAACAAAGAGCATTAGGCTTGGTTCTACATTAAATCTCACAACTTTTTATGGGTAAAAGAGTCGCGAGATATGGCTACAGTTTTTACATGAAATGTTGTTGATGGGATCTAATTTACTAGCCAGCTTGGTGGCCGAGAGCAGAAAAAGCGCACGTTTTGTCACTCTCAAGACCAGCGAGATGCAGGTTCGAATCCTATTGAGGGAAGGGATGTTTCTATTTGTCCTCTACTAACAAACTTGGAAGACCAAGCTAGGCCTCAATAGGCTAACAAATTTCAAATAGATTCAATGATTATTTAACATCTTCGACATCAAAAGATAAAAGTGCAATATAAAAGATAAATAGAAGTAACTTACAAATGAGAAATGGTATATTCATAAATGTCCATTTTACAATACAAAATTTTATTCATTTGGAATTAGCCAACTTTCGTCCTTTCGGACATCTTCAGATTCGTTACAACAGATTTTTAAATTTCTTACAATATAAGTATTTTAATTTTAAACAATATTTGTCTTTTTATTGTTAATGCTTTTCCGGTTACATTGTTTCTTTTGAGATTCAATGATAGTTTTTTGCTAAATATTTTCATAAATTTTATTTTATACCGGGTGTTTCAAATCGTGTGTAAAACAATTTAAGGGGGTATAATAGAGGTCAAGGTAAACACAAAAAGCCCTATGAACATGGGTCCGAATTTGAACGATAACTGAGATATGAACAGAAATAAAAATGCCGTCACCAAGATCAACAAGTTAATAACTCAGTTCTGTAACGCCTAGATTAATGAAATTTGGAGGAATAACAGGTTACATGAGACTGTGTATACCGTTAAAATTTGATTGAATTCCAACGAGAAGTTTCCGAGTTATGCAGTCAAAATTGTAACAAGTGCTGGTTAGTACTCACAAGTGAACACGTGTTATGATGTTGAATGAGTAACTCGGAAACTTCTTGTTGGAATTCCATCAAATTTTAACAGTGTACACAGTTTTTGTATCCTGTTATTCCTCCAAATTTCATTAATCTAGGCTTTACAGAACCTGAGTTATTAACTTGTTGATCTTGGCGGTGGCATTTTTATTTCTGTTCATATCTTAGTTATCGTTCAAATTCGGACCCATGTTTTTAGGACTTTTTGTGTTTACCTTGACCTCTATAATACCCTCTTAAATTGTTTTATACACGATTTGAATCACCAAGTATTTTGTAATTTTATTAGTATATATGGTATTGTCTTTTATTATGTTTTAATTATATATTTCTCTTAATCTTTTGTTTTTGCTTAATAATTAATTAATTAATTTATTTATTTATTTATTTATTTATTTATTTATTTATTTATTTATTTAATTTATTTATTTATTTATTTATTTATTATACAAATTTTACAACAACAATATAAAAAAAAATCAAATAAGAAATTAAGTAATATTGTATCTAAAGAATAAAAAGGTGCCCAAAAGGCAAGTGGGCCTGTCCAGGGGCATCCAAAAAACAATTATAAAGTAATCTAAAATTATATAAATTTGTAAAAATTTGTATGGCATTAAATGGCAACGACAATATCAACGAAAATAATAATAGTAATGATAATTTTTATAACTAAAAACATTACAATATAACCAATAATAATATTAGTAGTAATTATGATAATAATAAAAACAGTAAAATAAACAGAGGACTGTGTAAATCGGTTTTAATTAAGAGTAAACAGAAGTTAAATCAGAAGTAATTAGGCCCGAGCGAATGTTTCTAAGGAGACAACGTTTAAAAAATTGAAGAGAAGGCGCCTCCCGAAGTTCCACAGTTAATTTTGACCAACAGATAGCGCCGGAAATCGAAATTGTTCTTAAGTAATTAACTCTATAAAATGGGATTACTATTTTTTTTTCCTCTTGTGATATAGTGATGATATGGACTGATTAACATAGGGGGATTTCTAATATTATATATGTTATGCGTGATTTTATATATAAATTGAGCTAATTGAATAAAATAAAGATCATCAAATTTTAATAAGTTGAAGTTTTTAAATTCTGAACTAACGGAAGAGAAAGCGGGTCTATTTAACAATATTCGTAAAAAACGTTTTTGAAGTTTAATTATAAGACTTTTATTTTTCTGTGTGGTCGATCCCCATAAACATATTCCAAAGCATAAATTTGTATGAATTAGGGGAAAATATAAATTTAGTAAGATATTACGTGGAAGATGAGTGACTCTATAAATAATGCCTAAAGAACGGGATAGTTTAGTAGCTATATGAAGGCTCCATGACAAATCGGAGGTAAAATAAATTCCTAAATATTTATAGGAAGAGACTCTAGATAAGATTTTGTTATTAACGCAAAGCTTAATTTTGTTATAGTCAATCAGTTTATTACGCTGATGAAAGATCATGTAGTATGATTTGTTTAGGTTTAATTGAAGTTGATTTAATAATGACCAATTATAGATTTTAATTAGTAAAGAGTTAACTATATTTTCAATGTTGTGTCGTCAGCAAATAATACACATTGTGCATTGTCAGTAATATAAGAGAGGTCATTAATAAAGAGAGAGAACAGTAGTGACAACAGAATAGAACCTTGGGGTACACCCTGATTAATAATTAAATTTGGAGAAAATTTTGAATTGATATTAAGTGAATATTGTCTATCTAAAAGAAAGGAAACTATCCAATTCAATGGTAGCCCTCTAATGCCATATAATGAGTTTAATTTATTTATTCTCTTCCTTTAGTAAGTGATAGAAAAATAAATTGCTGTCCACTATTTCCATATTATTTAAAATTTCTTGTGGATAATATTTGTTTAACATAAATATAAATAAATTAATGATAAGAGAGAAATAATAATCATTGAAAATTTATTTATATTTATGTTAAACAAATATTATCCACAAGAAATTTTAAATAATATGGAAATAGTGGACAAAATTTAAGAAAATATTTAACAAAAGACTATCATCGAATCTCAAAAGAAAACAACGTAACCGGAAAAACATTAACAATGAAAAGACAAATATCGTTCAAAATTAAAATACTTATATTGTAAGAAATTTAAAAATCTGTAGACACGAATCTGAAGATGTCCGAAAGGACGGAAGTCGGCTAATTCCAAATGAATAAAACTTTGTATTGTAAAATGGACATTTATGAATAATTAACAATATACAATACAACGCGAGATATAAAATGAATTTAAGAGAAATGGTATAAGTAGAGAATACCTTTTGAAAATGGTGACACAAGATGATACAGGGCTGAAGCAGCACCTGCACTTTGGCCAAAGAGGGTTACATGCAGAGGATTCCCACCAAATGCTTGTATATTCTTTTTTATCCATTGTAAAGCTTCTGTCTGGTCCAACAACCCTGCATTACCTGGTGCAACTTCATCATTAGTTGTTAAAAAACCTAATGGATTAATTAAAAAAAAAAAAAATAAATTAAGTAACTGTTAGTCTGAATTATATTTTAATGATCTTAAAATTATAATGATCTTAGGAATAATTCATTTTATAAGAATTATTCATATGCTTGATACTTGGAATAAAGTAACACATAAACTGAGTGGCCAAAAGTCATGGGAAGGAACTGGATGTGATGTTAATAGTGAGTCGCTCCTCCGCAAGCCCTCAAAACTGCAGTAACACGTCGAGGCGTGAACTCTACGAGGTGTTAGAATCATTCTGGAGAGATATTGACCCACACATAACTGAACACAGCCCTAACAGACATAACTGAGCCATATTCTTGCCTGATACAGGATGCGTCCTCAGTGTCCATCAGCATGTAGCATACACAGTTCCATCAGGTCGATGCAACTGAAATCGGGATTCATCTGACCGTGCTACACGCTGCCAATGTTCCATGGTCCAGTAAAGATGTTTGTGGGCCCACGCCAGTCATTGAGCTCTGTGTCAAAGTGTCAGCAAAGGGACAGAAGTCGGTCGTCGGCTGATGAAGTCTATGCAGTGCATTTGTCTCCGTACAGTTCTGGTTCCTGTTGCCACAGATTTATATCGACGGCGATCTGGCTCACAGTAGCCAGTCGATTGCCCCACATGGTTCTATTAAGGTGATGTGATGTCCGTTCGTCAAACACTTGTGGTTGTTCTTTGTGGCAGTTTACATACATGGAAACATTGTCTCTGCATGTAAAAAATGCTGTTATCTCGAAAACAAGAGCTAACCAATCAATTTAACATCATTTTCGTGTTCAGTGATACCAAAAACATAGAAAAAATAATTGAACTAAATTTCCACATATAATAAGGCTCTGGGTTATTCAACCTTTCATTGAATTCTTTGATCTATTATTATCCCTTTTCACAATATTCTGATAACTAATTGTTATGGAGCCGATTGTCGGGATTTGTTTTCCGGCTTTCAGCTTGGCAGGGGGGTTGGATCTCTTTGTTCATTTTAGATCTTAGTTTTTGATCAATTGTTTTTGTCTGATTTACTTTTAGTTGGTTAACATTTGTTTTTTTATTTGTTTGACTATTCTACTTGTTAGCTCCTTTCTTATTTTTTGATGTTTTTTGTTTGTATTTGGGTGTCATTTGTCGGTAAATTTGATCATACAGGTCCTCTGGGTTCACCTTACTATATTTCTTTTTAATAAATAAATAAATAAATAAATAAATAAATAAATAAATAAATAATATTCTTCGCACCATAACATTCAACTTTTCAACATTTGTAGAACAATGTAATCGAAATAACACTATCAATGAATTATATTTTCAAAATGAATCGGAGCAGGTTACAAATATAACAAGTTACTTTGCAATAACATTCAAATTAATAAATAGTGAAAAATATTAAAGAAAATTTCATGACATATACTCGAATTTTCCAGTTATAATTTAACATTCAAATTGTAATTTTATGATTTTTTTTTTTTTACAAAACAAATATCTGAAGAGAAAGGGTTTATTTCTTATGGTGAATTGAGTGACACGATGAAACAGTAAAATTGATGCATGGACATTTCAATTTTAGTTCATTCTTACAAGCATGAAAGTCTAGATCTCCAGATATCCTGCCTTTGGGCTTTTTTTTTTAATGGGGTTACCGTACATGAAAAATATCGTTTACCTATTTACAATTTGTGAAACTGGCAAACTGCAAAGTTAAATTACAGCAGTCATCGAGACGGCCCATTCTCCAATGCTTCACAGAACCTAGTTAGAAAACTCTTAGTGACTCGATATTTTGATAATTTCTTTATTGAATACAAAAATTTATAATTGCAAATCCTTTTTTGTTTCTTTTTAATGATTTGTAATTGTAGTTATGGTAGCACACATTAAGATGTATAAATTAGTATAATATAGAATAGTATACTTTAATAAAAACTTTGCTGGAGGATAAACCCAATTGTTAGATTCAGTATAGTAGCAAACTAGTTGTCTTTTAAAATGACTGCACTAACTTGTGCATGTAGCAAAGTTGCAGTCGATGCCAAGGCAACGCATTTCTAACAAAAGATCATTCCAGCTAGGACAATTAATACCGGACTTGACATTGATGCCATATTTAGATTTGAATGCGGCCCAGGAAGTGACATAGAAAAACTAAGAATTGATACCCTGGTGATGAAAATTGTCAAAAGACATACAAAGCAATACGTACCCTTTGTGTGTTTTGGATGAAAATAAATTTATTCGATTTTTTTGAAACAAGTATGTAATAAAATTATTAAATTTTTTTTTATAACAATTTTGTTACACAGGGTGTATCAGGTTCGATGGTCATAAAGTACCTACGTGATCCTTTGCATGATTACAAACTTAAAGTTCCTTATCGAAAATGTCGAAAACTCAAAATTTAAATTGCGTCGTTACGTCATTTATGAACTTTCCGCACCAGCAGTTCATTAAATTCAAAGGGGCGATTACAATTAAATCGGCGGCAATTGTTGAGATTAAATGACGTTTTCGACAGGTTTTCGCGTGATCTTTAGACCCTTAACATTTGAGTTTTGAATATTTTGCATAAGGAACTTTAAGTTTGTAATCATGCAAAGGATCACACTAGGTACTTTATGACCATCGAACCTGATACACTCTGTATAATGACACCATCTAGTTTTAATGGCTCATTTGTTAGATTTTTAAATTTATTTTTAAATTAGTAAAATTAATTAATGTGGGTGCTCATAAAAATCATTTTCAACTGGAGCTTATTTAGATTTCATTATAAAAATTTGTAAGATACAGTTTTGCAAGTATATCCATATTACTGACATAACTTATCAATAAAAATGCTATCTAAAATTATACAGAAAAAAAAAATTTCATTAAATATACTGATCTGGAAACTGTCCAAATTATATAAATTCATATATACTTTAGCTTGTTGGGTAAAAAACAAAACATTTAAAATTCCTCCTGCATGACAAGTCCACAATATAATAAATAAAGTAGCAAAAATGATGAACATTTCACAGCACTTTGTAAATCCTTTTTACAAATTTCACCACCAGGGTATCATTTCCTGGGCCGCATTTGTGTTGCATTCACTCTACAGGAGTGTCAAGTCCAGTATTAATCATCCTAGATCCCAGTATTTGATAGCATAATAGGGAAAATGCTGGTCACAGTAGTTTGACGTCATATATGGTACTTGGATCTTCCCATGTGTGTTCTTACAATGTCTATTTGTGTTACAAAGCCAAGGGCGGATAAAAAATATAGGGTGATTATCATATCGCACTCATTTAGCTAATTCAACCACCATATCACTTTTCCAGATAGTCTCTAGTATTGGTATTTTCTAATGCAAGCAGCATCTCGTTATCGGTTCATACTTCGATAGGTTGAAAGCAGTTTGGATGACTTTGTTATATGCAATTGTAATTCGATCTATATTAGTTTTTTTTGGAGCTTTCCCAAAAAAAATCATGCTATAATCTAATATTGGACATATTACTGCATGAATTAATCTAGACATCTCTTAGTAAGAGAGATAAGGACGAATAAGTTTTATTATTGATGAAAAATAGGAAAGAAAATTCCACAGCCTGGGATCGATTTAACGGAGCATAACAGATACTGTACCTGCGCGGAGAGAAGAACTGAGAGCAGGCGCTTGCCAAAAGTGGAGGTCTAAGGGGCTGGACCCCCCCCCCCTGCACGAAAGGTCGCCAGGAACCTTCTGCTCACCGTGCAGATGCGCCAACCAATTGCGCCACCGTGGACATGGAAGCATTAACGCTATCTACATGTCCATAGGGCTGGTTGGAGTAGTATCCAGTTCGCGGGCTGGGACTATCTTTCCTACTGGCGTACAATCGTTAAAGATTAATAAATGAAAGGTCTTAAGAGGATTTTTTTCATGCTAACCATAGGCATGTCCTACTTATTATTTAGTTTGGTTTTGATTGGCCCACTGGGGTTGGAGTTTTGGGGGTGGGAGTGAGAGGGGACCATGTGGTCTACATGGTATTTAGGTATGTAAAAGAATGAAATTCAATATGCAGATTCCTCTAGGCAAGTTCTATATTACTATGAAGTTTGGGCCAACATCTCCCAGTGGAGTCAGAGTTGTGGTGGCAGTCACTTGGTCTTTAGAACTATCATTCGATCGGAAATGATGAGACAGGAAAGGAGATGGAACTCTTTTATACTTTCTAAATACTACATTTGAGAAAATCAATATTTTGAATAAAAAAATGGGGGGGAGGGAGGTTAAAAAGTGCAGATAAAGGGGTTTAAAAATATGCAGGGTTTCTGATATTTTTCTATACCTCCTCGAGGGAATTAACCTCTTGTTGACTATTGAATATTGATGAAAAGTGCCAATCTCTATTCTCTCTACCTCCCTGGGCATGAAGTTCTAAGACACTTTATATACATTTATATAATAAAACTATAATGATATTTAATTTGACAACAGTAGACAGGATAACACAATCTACATGTTACTGGAATGACTGTCTCATCTTTGAAGGTGAGATATAAAAATCAAATATTCTAGATATAAAACTTAAATTTAATGGAAATTTTTGCTAAAACAGAATTCTTAAATTTAAATTAAATAATTAGGTTATTATCATTAATAAAGAAAAGAAAATTAACACCTTCCAGAAAATAAAAAAATTATAGTTTTACCCAAAACACCTAGTCGATAATTCAGGGTAACCAAAACAACGTCTTTGTCCATGAAATAACCAGGATTGTAATGTTGGTAGCTACCGTTACCATAGAAGAAACCACCTCCATGAATGAACACCATAACGGCTTTATACACCTCATCCGTATTCGAAGGCAGCTAATCATAAGAAATTACAAAGTCAACAGTCGGTTTACATTCTTAAAAGTTTTATCTTTACAAAATCTTACTTCTGGTGTATACACATTAAGGGAGAGACAATTTTCTTCACCAACATAATTCAGATGATCTTCCCAGTCCAGCTGCGGACAAGGTGGTCCAGATTTATGGGCCTTATATACACCTTCCCAGGAATCTAGGGCAACTGGAGCCTATGGAAGGAAAATCAAAATGAAATTAAATAAGAAATATAACATTTAGCAGGCTCTAATTATGCTACGATGAAAAACAAGGAAAACTTCCTCGACCTTGCTTCTACCAACTGGACCACTGTGGAAACTTAGGACTACTGTGTAATCAAAGTGGAAGTCTAGCTCCCAAATCGGAAATTCCTTCTTTTTTAAGCCATCAGAGAGAGGATGAAACCTCAAAGTTTTAACAAAGTTTTTGACTGCTTAAGGATTAGGACCTGATCTCTGAAATACGTATCTAGTATTTCTATATTCTTTGTGGATTCAAGATTTTCACTTTATAGTTAGTTCCACACAATTTCATTATTGTTTTGTTTATAATAAAGTAATAAATGATAAACACGAAATAGATAATGCTCTAACATAAATGAGACAAAAGAAGGGGAAAACTCTGACACCTGGATTCCAACAGGAACCACGCATTCGCGCAGCCGTACATAAAAGTCATGTACCTTCTCTGGACCAGTCTCTGCAATGCCTCTATTGATAGACGCAACAAGCCAGATACTCATTGTCCCCAGTTTGAATCCATTTTCGAAATCATAAAATATTTCCTTTGTTTTTCATCTTAATATGATTATATTTTATTGGAGCATTATCTCCAGTATTATTTATTATTTTGTTGTTTAGTTCTAAGTAAAACAATAATTATTGTTCCTTGTGCATTTTGGTTTCAGGCTGAAAATTCAAGAACTAACAAGAATCCTAACATCAAGGACAAGCATATTACCCTCCTTCTATTCACAGGTTATAATATTCAAAATCTGATAACCTGCTACAGACACAGCCTTAGAATCACACAAAAATTTTTACACTGTTATTTTAGACCAGCAGCAAGTAGGAACTTGTTTGCACGAAGTAGTTCTAAAATAAGAATATGCTCAGTATTCCTCTGGAAAATACACTTCCACAATTTTTTTTTAATTTTTGGGACTGTTGTGTGCTTATAATAAACCTCGGTTTGGATAATCAAGAATATCGAAAATAGCCACCAGCGTCATAAATTTGGACTTTTAACAAGGAAGTATATGCATATGCATTTAAAATTGAAATATACATTGTATCTCTCAACATTTCCCATCTAATGCCATTCCTGTGGAATGATCTTGCATTAAGAGATGAAGGGCTATTGAATGTAGCTTAATTAATTGCACTGTCTCCTGCTTACGTTTTAATTGAAAGACCATCTTATTTCTAGTGAAAATGGTGATATTTAATTATTTTATTTATTTATTTATTTATTTATTTATTTATTTACAGAAAAAAAAAAGACCCAACCCGAGCCTGTATGGCCACAAGGCTGATTTGTTGGGTCCTCGGTGGGACTAACTAGAGACTACAATAATAATAGTTTGGCCCCGCCCCCCCCCCGGCTGCTGTGACCATCATACAGCAGTCGTTAATCCAGGTTCATCCAGGGACCCAACTCGTCGGCTTCTAGCCATACAGGCCCTGGATGGACGTATTGGATTATATTACTTAAACTAAAACTAACTAACTAAATAAATATAACAAAAAATAAAGTAGACAAGAAATAAAATAAAATAAAACACCCAAATCAATAAATTAAAATTAACACAGGGTTAGTGAAGCCTTAAATTAATATTATTAATTTAAATAATGTTTCTAGGCATTTCTTAAAAATTTCTTAATATTTTATTGTAATGAAATTTGTTTTAAATGAGTTTTTTCATTTTTATAAAAAGTTTTTTACTCTTTCAGAATGTGTTATTACAAATAAAGAAAGGCGAATAGATTTGGGAGAAAATTACATGTAAAACAGAGCTGTTCACAAAAAAACAACTCCATATTATAAAAAATGCCAATACCAGTATGTCCAAAGTTTCCCCATGTAAAAATGATTTTTTTTTTTTTACCTTTAATCAAGTATTGCTATATTTAATTTATCTACTTGATTCGGGATTGTTGCCCTCCCCTCTCCCCGCTTTGGCTAAACCCATATGTACATGTACCAGTGTTTCATTTAAAATCTGCTAATGGGCAATTAATTGCTTAATTATGCTTTAATAACTCCAAAAAATAGGTTACATTTCTTTACGCAACGGTCTGAGCAATTGTCATTTTAAACTTGAAGGATATAATTTATCAGTTTTCTCATGAAATTATTTTAACAACATATTTTTTTTTGTGTTAAACATTTTGAGAAGATTCAAAAGCATTAGAGTAGCTTATCTGTCCAGATTTGTCATCCTCTTCTTCCTCACTTTCACCATTTTAAATATTGGATGACTCACAGGATGTTTGTAATTAAACCAACAGTAATCAAGAGCCAACCATAGCTCGATCTCGCAACCGGAATGACACCAAATTTGGTATGGCGACTAATCCAGACATGAAAAGAATGATTCAACAAAAAAAAATAATAATGATAATTGTAGTTCCAAACATCGATGTCAGGGGAAAAGGTGGCACTGTGCAGTTTAATAAATGTTACAAAGAACAGACAAATGAATAACAAAGACGAAAGTGAAGTGACACCATGTTTTATTCCGTACAGCCCCTTGCCAAGTAAACTACAGGGTCGGGATACATTAATATGACCACCTGATAGTATCCGGAATATCCACCTTTGGCGGAAGCACAGCAGCTAGTCGACATGGCAGAGAGTCAATAAGTCCTCGGAAGGTGGCTGCAGGTATCTGGAACCATTCGGCGATCAGTGCATCCTGTGACTCCATCACCGTGCGTGGTGGAGGGTCCAGCTTGCGGACATGGCGATCGAGATGGTCCCACAAATGTTCAATGGGGTTGAGGTCCAGGGAGTTTGGTGGCCATGGGAGTAGCTTGAATTCATCCTCATGCTCCTCGAACCAGTCGTGGACAATTTTGGCAGTATGGCAGGGAGCATTGTCCTGTTGAAAGGTGCCATCACCCTGAGGAAACACTGTCGACATGAAGGGGTGTACCTAATCTGCGACGATCGTCAGGTAACGAACAGCATTCAGTGTATCTTCCAGCGGTATCAATGGACTCAAGACCATATCACGAAAACATCCCCTAAACAGTCACACCTCCCCCACCAGCCTGTCGTCTGCCAACGATGGTGTCGGGATGCCTGTTCTCAGATGCTTCCCAGCGAATTCTCCATCGTCCGTCCACTCTGTTCACCAGAAACCGCGACTCGTCAGAGAAAGCAACTCTTTGCCACTCGGCCGAGGTCCAGTGGCGATAGTCCATTGCGAATTGGAGGAGTTTTTGGCGATCCACAGGCGTCAACATGGGTGCTGTTACCATACGCCTGCTCCGGAGCCCCAACCTCAAGAGGGATCGTTGCACTGTCTTGGTGCTGACACGCCTAATGGCCCCACTGTTCATTTGCTGTGTCAGTTGCTCAACAGTGGAACATAACCGACGCTCGCCTCTAGGAACAATGGCTCGTGGGGTCCCACAGTTACCTCTTCGGTTGCTCAAAACTGTCTGGTTCGTCCAGTCGCGGTACACCTTCACAACGGCAGCCCTAGAGCAGTTCACAAAGGTGTCCGTTTCCGAAATGCTGCAGAAGGGAGCAACTGCCCCTCTACTTTAATAGCTGTTGATTGATAGTTCTTGGCATTTCCTAGGAGGACAAAATAAAAAGAGACCTTGCAGTACAACATTGATGTTTAAAACCACCTTCATCAGGGTACGAGAGAATGGGCTAGCAGCCCTTACATAAGGAGACAGTAAATGATATCATCCCGAAACTAATTGGTTTTAAACTATAATGTTGTATTACAACGTCTCTTTTCATTTTGTCTTTAAACACAGTACAGAGAATAATATCCTCACAGATTTGTCCTAGGAAGAGGTTACTACTCTTCTGAGAGCATCCCATAGATACACGATATCAGGAGAAAATGCAAACCAGGACATTTGCTGCATATTATGCTGTGATAGGTAAGTGTCCACCAGTCGTGCTCTGTGCAGGCAGACATTATCATCGATTAGAATGAACTCTGGGCATATTACACTGGCGTAAGATCTGACTTTGTGATCGAGAATTTCATTTTGATATCATAAGACTGTCAGAGTGCCACCTGCAACCATATGGAGATCAGTGCAGCCACCCATCTCCAAAGTAATGGCATTCAACGATATTGATAGGCTGTATGTTTCCAGGTTCTTGCCAGTTCCACAGACATCGTCAGTTTCCACTGAGAATCTGGACTCATCTGTAAAAGGGATGCTGCTCCAATGATCTCTGGTCCAGTTGACATGGTCATCACTCTAGTTTAATCGAAATTGTTTCAAAAATATTAAGTGCTTTATTGTTCTCCATGGTTTTATTATTCCTTAATTTATAACCCACAAAAATTTACGTTATTTACATCGTTAAATTAAAGCTTCTAATGGTGGGCAATCACCAAAGCGAGCGAAGTAGCAATTCAAAATTGCTACCACTAACTTGAAGTTAGTAGTTGTAATGCCAGAAAAGTAACAAAACCAGATTGGAACCTGAGTACTGACTTTCCCAAAAGTAACTTTTGAGTCCTCACTTTCCACAAAATGGTATCACTGAAAGTGACTTAAACAAGGCAAGTGAGGAAAGTGAACAAGTTTTTCAATGCAACTAGTGTTTATCTTCTTTATATTAAAAAAAAAAAAATTATATTTTTCAGTTAGTATAGACTTGGCAATTTCATATAAAACAGAGCAAGATCTTATCTTGGTCTATCATCATTTTATATAAATTTTTAATCCACTTCTTAAAGACAACACTGGCCATCCATAACTTTTTATTAAAACTTGCTTATAAGAGCTTTCATCTGTACCATCTCTACTGCATACTTTTCTTTAACCAAAAACCTAGCAGTTTCTTTGCTATTCAAATTAACACCCACCAAAATTAACTTGTTGCTTTTACCTCCGGTCATCTTTAAAAGCTGCCTTCTTTTAGCCAACATTTAAATAAAGTATAATTTCATCAATATTAAAAAACATCAGGCACATACCATTTTAAAATATTCTTTGATGTGCATATAGCAGTTATCACACACACTTCAATAATGTCACTTTCTTTCTCCCAAAACAATCTTTATTATTCAGCACTGCTTCTTACAATTTATCCAACCCTAATGAAATTTGCTTAATGTATCACTACACCAAAAATATAATGTACAGGGTGATTCATATATAACCAGTCCAATAAATTTGCTAATAATTCCGCATTTGATGCACATAACCAATCAAAATTACAACATATTAGTCCATAAGCCTTGCCGAGTCAAATTGTATGTGGATGATCCAAATGGATGGATGGGTTTACGAACCATTGGATCGATCATCAACTTAACAGTGGAACGCATCACATATTGTCATACTTCTGACATTATTGCAACAGTTGGATGTTGCAGAATTAATAGAGGGTTATTTTGAATAGGATTCAGCAGTCTATCAGAGGTCACTGTATCCATGGAACTGATCGAGAGCTTCTTCCCCAAATGCATCATTTCTAAAGGATTGTGGTCCCGTAGAACTGCTGACCTGATCAGCTTGGATTTCTGTGCGGGGTTTACTGAAGGTTAGAGTGTATATAAACAAACCCCATATATTAAAACAGTTGAAAGATAACATTCCAGCTAAAATCAACAGCATCACTGAAGAAACACTGCAGCAAGTCACAAGAACATGCCTCGACAAAAACAGCATGCACTTTAACACCTGCTGATTCCAAGCAATATAACACAATCCATGCAAATTTCATCATTATCTAATGCACAGTATTTTTTTATATTACCAATGCACCTGTTCTATATGAATCACTCTACTTTAATGGCTTTTCTTTTACAAGAGGACCAGAGATGGGTAATTTTTTGTCACCTGCAATTTTTCCCATTACAAGAGTTGCTTCATTCAATTTTAATCTTGTAAATAATGAAGTCTTCTTTTTTTTTTTTTTAACCCTAGACAGGTAAGCCTTCTTCAACATTAAAGGTATACTTTTGTGATTTTCACGACCCATACTTTGAGAAAATTCGTCTTTATAAGAAATTAATATAGCATTAAAATTGTTGAGACACTCATTCGTATCTTAGCTTTTGTTTACAATTGTAAAAACAATAACATCTACATGGATCTGCTATTTTCCAACTTGAACACATTCATTCAGTGCTCTGCATGGCTCAAAGCTCCTTTAACCTTGTCAGGATGTTACGGCAAATTGCTCCTCGGTAAATGTTCGGGAAAACTCAGATTTTTTGCTGTAAAATAGATATAATGATAATTGTTTGTAAATGATTATTCTCTTTTTTTATTTAAATTTTTTTAGTTTGCAGACAGTGATTGTTGAGTTTGTATTGTTTAAATAAATGTTAATAAAAATCTCCACGTGATAATCGCTGTCTGCTGTAGTTGTCCCTCGCGAATAATTTTCGTGACCATGAGGATGTTGTGTCATACTATTGTTAGTGTTCTTTTCGTAATTACTGTTGTTTTTGTTTTTTTCATTCAGACAGGCCACTTCCAGCTTCGGACTTGACCAGTCCTACTCCCTCTTGGTCCTCCACGTCTTTACCAGCACAGCCATGGCGTTCAACTTCCATTTCATTCCATAGGCCTTCAGTTGTTTCTTTAAACATGGGAACCGACCAGGTTTTTTTTGGTCCAGTCGATAACTGGCAAAAGGTTCCAATGCCTTGTAAACTGCTCTTACCCTGCCGCTCGATGTTTAGTTCGTTACTATTGACTCAGACAGTGAAACATTAACTTTCTCGCGGCATCCATGATTCTCTAATGAGCAGCATTTTTTGCAGGTTTACTCGTAAGGTAATAATGAAATTTCTTTTGATACTATTTCAACAATAACGCGTATAAGGAACGCCAAGCTGCACGTTTCAGTTTTTTCTATTAATAATTAACTATTAGTTCATAGTCTTCCTTTAGACATAAATGGAATTTGAAATTTCTCTTATTCCTTGTAGGGAATTAGTCTGTCTCAATGAATATTTAGATATTTTAAACTCAATTCGCACAATATAGCAATTGATATTTCTCATTACAGTATTTTGCTGTATTAACGTACATTTAAATATTTTTACTACACGATATGTATCTTTTGTAATGGAGATCACAATGCCAATTCCTCAATTGAATCATATTGTATAGAATATTCTTTTGCACAGAATTTTTGTATTTCATAAATAAATTTCTCATTCTTAAACCAAAAATAAATGTTTTTTAAACGAGCCACGTCTATTCTTATGTTTGGGGTTCTTCTGAATATCACCTCTTAAATTCTGTTCTATTATTGCTTCCCCCTCTGAACAGTAAACTTTGGGGCACTGACTGCATTTTATTTCATATATCCCGGATTGTAAAAGTGGGGGGTTGCATCCTTTTATAATTTAAAATATAATTCTGTCATGCATCTCTTTTTCACTGGACACTGCAGAATGTAGTCCTCTTTCCATGGTGATACCAACTTACAAGCAATAACTAATAAACCTATCAAAAATAAATAAACACCAAATAATAAAAATTAGAGAGAGAAGTTAAGGAATCATAATATTCATGACTAAACATCTTAAACTCAAAAGCACTTTGTCTACAGCTGTGAAACTAAACTGATTATAAGATGGCTGTATGATAGGAAAATACTGATTACTATAATCCATCCAGCCTTAGTTTGCATGAAATTTGATGGCAGTTTCAATTGTTGGACATTGTTACAACAAAAATTAAACAATACATAATTAAAACTTCCATCACCTTTCGCACAAACTAAAGCTGATAGACTATACATAGATGAATCAAAAAGTTGTGGCTATAGAATCAAACCAGCCTCGTGAATTTTATAAGGCTTACCTAACTAGGGTTAAGTAATTGTTAACTTTTGTAAGGTAGGAGGCTTCAAATTATATTTTTAATATCCTTTTTGCACATTCCACCTTTTCCATAAAATGGACAAAATTTCTTTTCGACATGTTCAATATATAACCTCTGGAAAGACAATCTAAAGCATTGTAAACTTGGCTGTTTTACAGAGGAGGAATCCTTTAAACTTCCTTCTGGAAACAATTCGGAGAACAAGCTGGAGATCTTTTTCCTCCCCACTCTCCATGGGTTTTCTCGAATTCCCATTATTTTTTTTAAATTTTTTATTGCCATTTTTTTTTTCTAACATTAAATTCAATCTGTCAAATATAGTTATACTTTGTTCAATGAAAGTTTGAGAGGACATGTCCAATTAAATTTTCGATTTCAATTGTTAGATATTGTTGTAAAGTAAAATTAACAATGTCCAGTCAAAACATGAACAAAGTATAAACGTGAATTATGTTAAAATTTTGAATGATCTTGAAAATGAGTTAAAAGCAAAAAAAAAAAAATTCAACATACGGAATTTTTTTCAATAAAATCTTGCAAACATTCCAAGAAAGTGCTTTAGCTGTGATGCAAAATACAATTATTACAAGCAATTGAGAAATCGTGCCTCGACAAAGCAGACAGAAAAATTTTCATTGTTGACTCTTCCTTACATACATAAGGGTCGTACAAATGAAAACGAAAATTATTTATTTTATCCAAAGTGTATGCACAGAATTTAAAATTACTTTCCAAATGCGTTAAGGCACTTATCCCACTGTGTAACAAGGCGTGTAATTCCTTTATGGAAGAAGTCTTTCAGTTGCGTGTGGAACCATTCCAAAACCTC
>JAHWFO010000281.1:1712783-1727578 GCA_023313115.1 Rhysida immarginata | reverse complement strand
TCGTATACGAATATTGCATAGAGCGCCATTCCATGCTGGTGGTGACCTTTTGAACTAATTTTTTTTGGATGGGTATGAACTTCCCATGCCCTCTTGTATAATATTACCAAGTATTATAGCTTTTGGTGCAGTAGTTTTTTTTTTATGGCCATGTCAATATGGAACTTGAATTATAAAGACCCTGTATATTTGAGTATAGATAAATTGAGCATGTATGAGAGCTAATGCAACATTTTTCAAAATTTATTTTACAAATTTACAAAGACTATTAATATCACATTCATGATGGAATTTATGAAAAGATATAGATAAATGATTTTGATAATATTAAAAATGATACAAACAATTAAAATCACTGAATAAAATTTGTAATAATGAATAAAACTTAACCACGGAGATGCAAAAGAGTCGTCAAGGCTGGGACTAGAACCACAGACTTTTTTATATGACAATCTGTGGTGTAAAGTCCCAACTTAAACAAACCTCTTATTTTTATAAACTAGCAAAACTTGTAAAATATGCAGGAGTAAAAAAAACAAAATGGGTTTATTTAAACTAATTTATGTATACACATATTTCATTACAAAAGTACAAGAGTGAATGAATGAATGAAATTAAGAACAGTACAGTCTCAGTTATCCGGACCCCTTATAACCTCTACAGAAAATCTAGTTTTAACATACCCCAAAGGAACCGGAATTTAGAACGTTGATCTGAAACTGGGAGAGATGAAACCATGCAGACTACCTAATAAAGTATTGCTTGTGTATGTTAAATATACAACGGTATTCTCCCCAGAAAATTTTATCAGGTGGGTGAAAGAAAAAATAGCCGGGTGGAAAACAATTAATAACAAATAAATGCTATGACGCATTGTGCAGCTTTTCGTGTATTTAGCCGGGCAGTCACCAAAATCACCCGGGCAGCATGCCCCTTCAAAAGGGTCTGGGGAGAACCCTGTACAATATGTACAGAGAAAAACATCTGAATACATAGAATGATGTGTCTAATTTAATGTGTAATCACAGAAGAGATACAGAATAATGAAATTCATTATCTTATATAAAGATAGAAGAAAAAACAGTTGAGTACAACATTACAGCACATTAATCTATGAAAAAAATCTTTAACTGCTGTTTGCTTTGTTTACAAAACTTGTCTTCCCCCAAAAAATCCTCCATCTCATAGGCTGTTCAAGGTGTTGACCAATCAGTGCTTTCAACCTATTATCGTTGTAATGAGAGGATAACTTACCTAGGGAAGGTTAAATTAGAATGCTAATCTGAATGTATATTAATTTGAGGTACATTAAACTGAAAATTTTAACATTAAAGAACAGAATTTCTGCCTGGATTTTGTAATGGGATTTCACTGTATTATCCTGATGACTCTTGGGAAATGTTGCTGAAGCATGTGAAGAAAATTTGCAAATGTATTCTCGTTTTTCTTTTTTCTAATAATATGGAAACCCTCAGGTAATATGAGATATCTTATCTCACTGATAGTGACATTGTTAAAAGCTAAACCAAAATTGGGGGGAATCTCCTTGTGGATTAGAGGCTCCATCTGGTTTTGCTTAGTTTTTGTTTTTATTGTTAAAACTGATGGTTGTATGTTAGTTTCATTAATAAATTATGCATGTCAGGCCCACCTGGCTTACTATCAGCTTAGATTTTTTTTTTTTAATAAAAAAGTTTGCCCACCCTAGCCTTAGAGTATGGACAAATAGATAGGTGGCCAGATGATGGAATCACACTTGTTGACATTAATGCTTTTAAAAAGGCAAAGTGTTTCTTTACAATGCTCTACTAATTTTCAAATTTTAATTACAACTATATACTTATATTGGATTATGTAAGTATTTGATTATCATCAGTTCATATTATAGGACTATTATTTATTACAAATTACTGTTCTTCTTACAAAGAAAGCTTATTCCAAGAATAAAATTTATCTAAAATATTTAAAATTAATTCTTAACATATAGATGTAAGAAGCTCGTTTATCCTGAACTTATAATTATCCAAATTCGTCTAACATTCAATTCATCTCTGGATAGCAGAGACTGTACTGTACAATGCTAAATGTACATACACCAATGAGATATTCTGCTTTAGAAGGGTGGGTAAAGCCATTACCATACACTAAACTATAGTTTGGGGCAGGTTAAGTTTGCAATGAAGGAACAAGTATAGGCAGTGAGAAGGCCATGTGCATATACAGCTGACATATAGTTCCATCATTTTTTTTTTTGTTTTAATATAATTATATAGTAAATATATATGATTAAAATTATTTGTTCCTTATATTTTACAAACTTAATATATCACTTTTCATACTTTTTATTTAATAATGCATGCATAGACACCTTTTCAGAACTGTATTTTATCACGGCTGCCATGCAGTTTCCACAGCGTCACTATTCAAGTAACATATCTTCAACAAGTGAAATGAAGCAATTAGTTTTAAATAATGTTTACGTAAGATTGCATAAACAATGTTCAAATAATTCTACAGCAAGCAATTATCTCGTCTTTGGATTATGTTTTTCTTATTACCTACCCCCTCTTCCTTACCGATCCTGCGCATTGATTGATACAATGATCTCACAATTGTACTTGTTCCTTTATTGCAAGGTTAACCTGTCCAAAATTATAGATGAATCAGAACATTCATTAAAACCTGACCTAAGTTGCTATGCCAAGATATGATGAAGCCAGACTTGAAAGATAACCACATTATGTGATTTCCAGATGGTAGTTCTCAAAACCCACATTTCTCAACCAAGACTTCATCAAATGGTTATCAATCACCTCTTCCGACCCCAAAAGAAGCATTTTAGTAAAAATTAATGTGAAATAGATTTAACTACACGTATATAGAAAATAGTTAACAGGTGGCAAACAGTTAATGCAGTAGGATTTAGGTCTTTGGCTCTTGGTAAGAATGATGTTTGCTTGAATCTCATTATTGTTTTCATCTATAAATCATCACCTTTTACAGGGCCATTCAAAAGTCTGTACCCAATTTCAAGGTGTTCTAACAATGCAACCGTTTTTAAGAGTAATTTTCAATTTTCACTCTCAACGGTGGGAAATATATGAAATACTAAAAACCACGGACCTGTCTAATACTTGCAGTCCTTTCAGTCTTTACAAAATACAGTTTAAATATTATAATAGTTTAAAGTATAAAAATAAATTTAAAATTTTACAAGAATATGAGCTTACAAACGATTAACAAAATTACGTAATTAATAAAATTCTAAATTCTAAGCAAAAATTTTGGTATGGACATTTTAACAATTAAAATGCAAATATTATTCTATAAATATTGTATTAAAATTTTAAATAATTTAGTATAATTATAGACAACTAAAACAATGTGGGTTCAAACACGTGAAAATGCAGGTTAACGAACTTCCAGATCAGATGGCGCTCTCGCCCTGCTCTCGCATGAAACTCAAAACCATGAGATTCGGAAGAAGTTGCAAGATAAATAATCACACAATTCTTATCACAAATATTAGAAGCCATAATTATAATTAAATTAAATTTCGTTTTGGTTTTAGAGAGTCCATCGTTTTAATTCAGGAAATTTAATATTCCTGGAATCGAACACATCGCTCTTACTCAAGCTCTTTGGGTATAGCGTCGTTGCAAAACGAAATTAAGCGAAAAGGGAAAAATGAATATTGTAATTACATGTATATGAAATTTCTTATAAAATTTAAAACGAATATAACTAAGATTAATAGGGTGAAAAATAACGATAGCGCAATGCTTCCTGTAATTTGTTTAAAAAAAAAAATTGTTCAGATTTTCAGCCGCTTGATCTGATCTGAACAAAAATTATTAAAATGCAGGACGTTTTGAAAATAAACTCCTGATACTAAACAAATTTTAGAAATTTTTAAAATAATTTTCAGTTTTTAAAACAGAGGTTCATAATCATATCAGATAAGCTTATCTAATAATTACGGTCTAATATTACCTGGAACCTTAAGTTTCCAACAGGTGGTTTAGCATAGTAAATCCCTTCAAAAGAGTAATATCGCGTACCTTGGCGACTCGTTCTCGTTTTCCCGGACACTTTACCTTGAGAAATGGTAATGGTAGCAGAAGATTTACCACCCGGCTTTTCTTTTTTAGCACTTATTCCCGAAAGAATAACACAGAAAAGAAAAAGAGAAGGAACCGCGAGGCCCTTCGCTCTCATTGTCTTAGAAACAAAGTCTATGAAGGGAGCAAAGTCAAGGAGCGTAAAAGAATAGCGGGCGATGCCTTTTCGGGTTGAAGACGGGGGCAGACGAGGACAAATTGCTTCGAGGAATGAAGAGAACCGGATTTTTTTTAAAGATTTAAATATATCAGATCCTTAAAAGACTCTCTACCGTTAATCTTTTCCTTGAAGCTGAGAATAATTAGCGTAGGCGGAGAAGTTGCTTTACCTGTGTATTTATTTCAAGTTTTTAATGTTTGCTTAAAGATTTCTATCAGTAGATTACATGTACGATACGGTGTAATTCTTTGTAATAAACCGCAAAAATGTTTACGATTTACACAGGCTTGAGCAAATTGGGAAACGGGAGTTCAGTTTTCCCAAAAATAAAAGAGCCAAAATAACTTGAAAATTGCTTTATTTTTCTTTCGGTGCTAACGCTTAATATAAGCAAAGATTTCCAGTTTTTCCAAAGTATTTTTTTAGTTTTGTTTCTCATAATATTTCAGACTCAAATTAGTACGTGCTATATATACGTGAGGATAAAACGATTTCCATACATTGTTTCCCATATTTTAGCCTGAGTGAGAGCTAGGGCCATAGTAGGCCGGCATTAAAGAGTAGGCATCAAAGGAAGAAGAAATACAGAGATGCTGAAAGGGGAGGGACACCATCAACATGATTCACTTTAGGCGCCAAAATTCTCGGTACGGTCCTGGGCATAGGTTTTCTATTTGGGTGGCAAATTTACATCAAACTTTGGTACCTTAATATACAGGGTCGGGACACATTAATGTGACCACCTCTCCTCGAACATGTTGGAACGTCCCATGGTATGCAGATGAAAAATCATTGCATACCATTAAAAGCTGACAACAGCAGACGTGTAGTAGCATCCGTTAACACAGCAATTGTCGCCGTCATGGGCAGAGCAAGTGACCTGTCGGACCTCCAAAATGGGATGATCATTGGCTATCGGGTCAAGGGGGGTTAGCATTTCAGAAATGGCCACCTTTGTAAACTGCTCTAGGGCTGCCATTGTGAAGGTGTACCGCGACTGGACGAACCAGACAGTTTCGAGCAACCGAAGATGTAACTGTGGGGCCCCACGGGCCATCGATCCTAGAAGCGAGCATCGGTTACGAATCGGCGTGCCACTGTTGAGCAACTGAGACAGCAAATGAACAGTGGGGCCACTAGGCGTGTCAGCACCGAGACAGTGCAACGATCACTCTTGAGGTTGGGGCTCCGGAGCAGGCGTATGGTAACAGCACCCATGTAGACGCCTGTGCATCGCCGAAAACGCCTCCAATTCGCAATGGACTATCGCCATTGGACCTCGGCCGAGTGGCAAAGGGTTGCTTTCTCTGACGAGTCGCGGTTTCTGGTGAACCGAGTGGACGGACGATGGAGAATTCGCCGGGAAGTATCTGAGAACAGGCATCCCGACACCATCGTTGGCAGACGACAGGCTGGTGGGGGAGGTGTGACTGTTTGGGGGATGTTTCTTGGTATGGTCTGAGTCCACTGATACCGCTGGAGGGTACACTGAATGCTGTTCGTTACCTGACGATCGTCGCAGACCAGGTACATCCTTTCATGTCGACAGTGTTTCCTCAGGGTGATGGCACCTTTCAACAGGACAATGCTCCCTGCCATACTGCCAAAATTATCCACGACTGGTTCGAGGAGCATGAGGATGAATTCAAGCTACTCCCATGGCCACCAAACTCCCCAGACCTCAACCCCATTGAACATTTGTGGGACCATCTCGATCGCCATGTCCACAAGCTGGACCCTCCACCACGCACGGTGATGGAATTACGGGATGCACTGATCGCCGAATGGTCCCAGATACCTGCAACCACCTTCCGATGACTTATTGACTCTGCCACGTCGACTAGTTGCTGTGCTTGCCGCCAAAGGTGGATATTCCGGATACTAGCAGGTGGTCATAATAATGTGTCCCGACCCTGTAGCCTACCCTCAAAGGCCGATTTTAGCTGGGTGTGGATCCCCGGCAATTTTGGATATGAGGCCCTCTATAGGGTCCAGTATTAACTGTCACCTAATTCATGCACCTGATAAAAAAGACTAACAAACCAAATTCATACAACCTCTCTCCATAAAGTTCGGTGAATGATGTCATATGCGAGTGGATTGCTGGCTTACATGAAACAGCAGTTACTATCCTTCAAAGTAATCCCTGTCGACGGAATGCACTTCTGGGAACGGTTGTACAAGTCCTGAAAACTCCTGGCGTAGTCGTTTTTATGGATAGCCTTAAGTTAGGTCGTTACATTACATTGGATGTCCAGTCACTTCTGGGGGCGTCTTCCACGGTGTTCTGGCCTCCTCGGAACCACTTAAACCACTCAAACACCCTTCAAAGTGATAGCACTTATTTTGTAAACTGTTCTCAGCTTTTCACGAGTCTCTTTCGTTCACTGATCCATTTTGGGTTTCGACCCCGCGCACTGCACCTTCACTCTTCAATGTCCTGTTTAAACACGATAAACACACTCGCAGCGCTGATTCTCTCAAATTTGTTTAAACATGTCTCGACCTGTCTGGGGCAGGATACGACGATGGCGCATTCTTACGACCGTTAGCAATATGACGTCATTCACCGAACTTTATGGACAGAGGTTGTATTTACCTTTGAGAGAGAGTCCTTCCTTATTTTTCATGAAAGAATATAGGAACGTACGCAGTTTTTAGTTCATGCGATTGGCCAGTAACTAATCACCACTTGAAATCGCCAACTTGAAGTATTCAAGGAAAAGAAATAACACAGTGTTGATTCGCTTTTTCTCATCAAATGATGAATGTCTTGAAATTTATTACGCGATCGGATAAAGATGGAGTTGACAATCGATAATCTCAAAAGTTCATCAACATACACATTAGTATCAACTGGCAAATTGATGCATAATACGATTGTTAGACTGCTATCTCCATCGATATTGGAGCATCTAATACTCCCTGTACACTCTGCAAAATGAAAGAAATTATGTAACTTTTTTCAGTTTCCGTTCAATGACAGCATTGAAACGTGCGATAAAAAGCGGGACAGACAGTCTGATAATCTAATTTTTGAGAGTTTCTCAAGGCCGCGAAAAGGGGCTGTGTCGTTATTCGTGTGAGAATAAAGCTTAAGAAATGAAAATGCCCTAAGACGCCGTCAACTCGATTGTTTCGTCAATCAGATGAATTCATTCGATGTTTGATTATAGGGCTACGTATCACCAGTTGGATTTTATGTCGTATTGTGGCAGAAACTGGATGGGATTTCAACAACAACAATCAGTAATATTTGGAGGCGGTGGTCTGAAAAAGCGAAATGTGAATCGTAAAGGGGAACAGGTATACGAATATCACAACACAGATCTATGCACCCGACGTCAAGCCGTAACGGTCTCACAATCCACATTTTACAGACTATACAGGGACTGTTAGATACTCCAATATCGACAGAGACAGTTCGTCGTATTTTCGTTGGCTGAGGCAGGCTTGCGGGCAAGACGAACTAACTAAACCATCGTTGTGCAGGCTCTTATTGTTGTCCTACTAAAGTACCGAGCGTGCGAATACCAAACGTTGGTGTTCAGCGAAGAATTTCGGTTCTGGCTCAGCAATGATGATCACTGAGTGCGTGTCTGGAGGCGATGTGGATTTATTGAGCACCACACACCTTCTCAACGTGAGTCGTGGTTTTGGGTTCATCAGCCGTAGTACGTAATAGAGACAGTTTGACAACACAGATGTGTTGATGAAGTGAGCATATAAGATGCCACGCCCAGTGAACATCAAGTTTCCTGGTGATTTTTTTGGCCACCAAAATCTCCAGATCTCTCTTCAATTAAGAATCTTTAGGACATGCTTAAATATCGAATGTATACTCTTCAACGTCCTCGAAATGAAGATGAACTTTGGTGAATACCATATGGTCCACTGTACCCCAAACATTTGGTGATCCGTTTTTACGCGAAGGCCATCAATTTTTGTCAATCGTACCACTGGGCCGTTTTGTTAAGCAAGTAACTCTTCATCTTCCAATATTCACAATAATAGAGAGCTTCCCTGTACAGCAAGAATCAAGCAGTTGCTTTACAGCTGAAGCCGACGCGATCTAAACAGCTTCGTTAGCCCAGTGGTACGATTGAATAGCTTGACAAAAATTGATGGCATTCGCGTAAAAACAGAGATCACCAAAATTTTTTTTTCAAATTCTAAATCGTTAATAAATACAGATTCAATGTGTTTTTTCAAAATTGTTGAAATCGATTGAGAACATTTTTTTTTCTCATTCTTAAAAAATTTTGTATGAAATACTTTCGTTTTACTTATTATCTTTCGTTTTACTTATTATCTTTAAAATTTCAAAGAGATTTGATAAAATTAGCTTGAGATATGACTTTTCAAACAAAAAGTACCAAAAATATGTATTTGCTTATAACTTTTCAACAAATGCAAACTTTTCAAAAATATTTTGGGAATTTTAATACTCCATTAGATACTACCAAATTATAATAAAAATTTTAAATTTCACGATATGTTTGTTTTTGAGGGGCCCACTTTAGGAATTCTTACCCAGTTGTATTTGATCTATGGAGTAGTGTAAAAAGGAGCTTAACGATAATCTATTATTATTGAGTAGCTTAATTCTACAATATGTAAATAATATGACATTTTCGGTATATCATTAACCAGAATATTACATCGAATTTTTTTAATATTGATTTTTAAATGAATTCACTTAATAGTAATGTACTTAAGTATATCGCTTATTTGAGTAGCGAATGATACATGATTATAATTGATTTGAAACTACATTTAAATAATGTAATTTTGTTATTCACTCTTATTTGAAAAGAAAATTCATCCGCCTTTCTTTTAAATGGGCAAACATTTCAATCATTTCATCGACTGACAGGAATTTCCCATACAAAGATATTTTGGTATCATACTTACATAATTAGCTACCTATATCCTGTCCCATGAATCTTTTTTTTCTTTCTTTCTTTCTTTCTTTCTTTCTTTCTTTCTTTCTTTCTCTTATTTCATATCCTATTTCCTGATGTTTGTGCTTTGCGTAAAATTTGGAAGGTCCTATATTGGTTCACCCAATCTCTTAATTTTCGATATTTTTTTTCTGGTTGGAGTTCTTACCATTTCCAATTGAATCATGCCTTTGTATGCACTATTTTTGTGATTAGCACTGAAACAAACTGAATGCACCGAACATATGACTAGCGAATTCAAAAAATTATGAAACTTTCTTTTTTTTATAAAAACGAAACTTTCACTTTGCAAACTCAAATCAAAACAGGATCAGCCAGTGTTGTTGCCGTGGTAACAGCCATTCTAACCCAAGCGCATATTATTTCTCCGTAGACGATACGCGGCATAGGATCTGCGTACACCGCAGTGAGTTTGCGTTCAGTTTTCAGCAATTTCTCCGCATTTTGGAATGATTGATTACGATCTTTAGATTCAAAAAAATTATAGCAAAGTAAAATTATATTATATTAAATAATTATAAATAACATTTACTCTTTTCTCATAATTAGCAATATATTTAGGATTTAATCGGGGTTATGCAACCATGCAACCTAAACAAAAGCCATAACTCATGCAAAGTAATTCTCCTTAACTGCGACTGATTCTTTTTTTTTTTTTTTTTTACATCTACAAGTAAGCTTAAATAATGACTTAGTATGATGTCGGAAACATTCTGGTGAAAGTTGACTCTACGTCAGTATAATAGCATCACATAACTCCTATCAATTCGATGGTGGCAAAAGCATGCCGCCAGCATCCTTCTCCAGCTCATTTCAGAGCTTGTTTCACGTTTATGGATCAGAATTTGCATATATACGAGAATTGGTCGAAAAGTAATGCTTCCATGGCTGTAAATTTTTTATTTGTTAACCAATTTTCAAAATACTGTATTATTTATCTGATACTTACGTTTGTCTTGTATGCAGGCTGGCTATATGTAATACACTATTCACTTTTCGACATAGTTCCCATCCTTTTCCACGCATTGCGCCAACGCATGACTAGTCGGGCGAGCCCGTCGGAGAGGAATTACGGGATTGTTGTCGACACGATGATTGAATGGCAGGTTTGGACTCTCTTCTGCAGCACGATAACGCCCGCCGGCACACGAACGCGACACACAGTTCAAAGATGAAAGACTTTGCACCTTGCTACTTTCACCACTTCCCAAAGAAGAAAGAGCACCTTAAGGGACATGAGTTGCGTTCTGACGACGAGGTGAAAGATGCCATTCAATCCTCGTGTCAACGCCGGCCAGATGGTCGAGAGGGCTAGGGCGTAGGCTTTCTAGTTCTCGAGTCCGCCTGGCTGTGGGTTCGAATCCCGCCGTGGGCATGGATGTTTGTGTTTCTACCGGGCTGCGTACAGATATAACTGGTGTAAAAGGCGCAAAATGACCTTAGTGGTCGACGCCTAAATTTCTAGACCCCCCCCCCCCCCTCGTGTCAACAACCACCCCGGAATTTCTTTCCGACGGATTCACCCGACCAGTCACGCGTTGACGCAATGCGTGGAAAGGGATGGGGATTATGTCGAAAAATGAATAGTGCATTACATAGAGAACAAATTTAAGTTTCAGATACGAAAAAATAATTCTGAAAATCGGTTAAAAAATAAAAAAGTTACAGCCATGGAGGCATTACTTTTTGACCAACCCTAGTATTATTCGGCGGCGCAGATGCGGATACGTCACCTTTCGTTTGCTAAATGAAGTATAGGTATCGTGTATCTGTATTAAATATGTTCTGAACACCAACCTGGTTGTCTTTAAGACACTTAGTGACAGCATAGCTGTACAAGTGTCTGTGATAGCCCAATTGGTAGAGGCGTCGACCATGACAGTCGAGGTGTCTGGTTTGAATCCAGGTCGCAGAATTTTTCCATCCTCTGAACAGAAATCACCCGATAGGTGGCAAGGCCATGGTAGACCAGCTGTAGACTTTGTACCTACTGTCGCCAAGAGAATGGCTCTGGCAGAAGATCCCGGGTCAAGTAACTTTCCATCCTTGTCTTTAATGAGGGGAATAAGCGGAGGCGCGCTCTTTCGGAAACATCTGAGGGTTTTCCATATGCTGTTGGGGCTATCATCTTGGGCCCTGGTTTTCCAATAGTTTCTTCTGTGCTTCTTAAGAGGTTTTTTTTGCATTTTGCTTTAGCTCTTTTGGATAAGAGCCAGCATTGATCGCATCTACATTTTAGGAACGTCCTCCTGGACTTGTTTCTTTCCCATACAGCTACTTCACAGTCTGCATTCCACCAACATGGTCTCATAAGAATAACCCTTGCTTTATGAGAAATGGGGCCCTGGATTTTAGATTAGAAAGCTTTCAGAATAGAAAGAATATCAGGGGAACGAAAGTAACAGCCCTTTAGGGCTTGGAGGCCGTGTGCGATAGGAGGGAGAAAACTGTCAAGAGTAGGTGAAGTAGTAATACGAGGAAGACGCATCGCAGGCCTTAGAGAAATAGTTAGGCGGATCGGTTGGTGGTCACTTCCGTATGCACCTGGAATATTTTCCAGATGCATAGGGAAGGGGCAGTCCAAAGAAACTAAGGCTAGATCAAGATTTGCTGAGGACCATGCGGGGTTGGATGGATGAAAAGTATGTTCTGAAGTGAAGAGAACGGCAAAATTAAACTGACTTTGGAGATCTTCTAAGTAGCGCCCGTTCTGGTTATAATTTTCACATCTCCACTGGGGGATTTTTGCATTGAAATCACCAATGGCTACGAAGGGGGGACAGAAGAGACTAGCAATATCCCTCCAGTTATCTTTGCTCAGGTAGCCAGGAACATAGACGCTATAAACGTGAAGCCAGACTCCCTGAAGGAATACTACCAGGTCAATTACTGCTACATCTCCGATATGTTTGGATGAGTTTATGTAGTGGGGGATAGCTGAGCTGACCGAGGTTAGATTTCCCCCGCCATGCTTTTCCCTATTTTTTGTATAAGTATGGAATCTAGATATACTAATTGACATATCCGGGCTGAGGAAAGTTTCACAAAAAGTTAAAATATCTGCTTTACTTTTCAAGAGAGAGACATCTTCCCATTAGAAATTAACCCTCTGATATTCCAATGCACTACCGCGACATGATTATTGCTCCTGGCTGGCGACAGGACCATTTGAAGTAAGAGGGGAGAGCATGTTATTCCACCAATCAATGGCATCTGCAAGCCACACGGGCGTATGGGAGAACTTGGATCTTATCATGTTGAAAGTTTCGTTTATTAACTTAGGCTCACCACCTTTATTTGCTTCCACAAGGGATGAAATAATGATTTTTAGACAGTTGCTTACCAATTGATCTATAGTGTGATTTCCTAGTACCGTTTTAAGCTCTGATTCGTTGAGGGTTCCGTTATCCATGCACTGCTGGGAACAGGGCTTGTCAACCCCTTGCTCCTCTAGAGTGAAAGGAGAGAGTTGAGACCAGTGTATTTGCGTCAGTAAGGGGTCATGTGATAGGGTTTGCGACGGGGTACGGATTGGTGAGTGATAGGGGAATAGTGGCGGCAGTTCATCTCTACCGCATGTCGTGCAAGTGATGTTCGTTTCGCTATCTCGCCTGGTTAACCCATCTGTGCCAGAGGGATTCTGGTGGTAATCGGAACGAGGGATCGGCTGTTGATGAGAAATCATAGTAGAGCTGGGAGAGACTGCCCGGTATGTTAGCCCCCAATCCATATCCACTATTTTCTTCGCTTCATAATACTGATCGATCATTTTCGCTCGAATTTGCGCTTCATACTTAAATTTGTTACACCCTCTGTAATATGAGGAGTGATTTTCATCACAGTTTGCACAAATAAAGCTGGTTGCTGTACAATCCTTTCTAGAGTGACGGGATGAAAGACACTTGGAACAGGTTTGAAGATTCTTACACCTGATTTTCGTATGACCAAGTTTATGGCAAGCTATACATTGCATAGATCTGGGCGGCGGTTGTGATACTACGAAAATCTCATGATCAAATTTAATTTCTTGCGGGGGCTTCGGCAAGTCCCCCATGGCGGCGCGCTTGGGTTTATCCTTCTCTATCAATGACTGTCAATGCAACTGGAGAAGAGAGAAAAAAAACTAGCGAAGATTCCTGTTAATTATGTAATAAGGAAAAATTAACTGACTTCTACGAGGGAAATATTAACTGACTCGTATGTGCCCCTGGAGGGAGGGGGCTTACAGTACCAGACTAAGAGCGATGGCTTTACTACAACCTGATAATCGCGACTGATAGCGGAGCAGAGCACTCAGACGTGCTTCCACAGCGGCGGCCAGGAAAGCAAACACCTCAATTCAAGATTCCGCGCAATGCTTCGAAATCGTGGTCCCCAGCCTCACTGCTGCTTTTGCAGTAGACCCAGACGCCTACTCATTGGCCGTAGCTCACGAACCATCAATTCGTACAGTGAAACGTGTCCTACCTTCATTACCGTATTTTGTATTAATGAAGGTAAATTTCCATTACCGGTATTAAAAAATTCCAAGAAATACATGAAATTACTGTTAATAAAATAAAATATTTTCTTCAGTTTTTAATACACTATTTTATATTTACTACAAAAATACGTTGCATTTATTAATTAATTTGTATTGCAACTTTTGAACTTATAAAATAAACTCTTAGAAACAAAATCTCTTACTAATGGGGGAGGGGGGTTTAAGCAGGAAAAAAAGGAAAGAGTTCAGAAAAAAAATTACAGAAAAAGCGCAGAATATTCTCATTTTTTATTTTATTATTTATTTAATTTTTACGTGCCATATTACAGCAGAGAAGCCAGATCAACATGAGCATGGCTACATCAAAAGAAAATCATACAAAACATTGCCAGTTACATTTTTTACGAGACATTTACAATCATTATAAAAAGAATGAAAAACATCAAAATCATTATTTAACTTAAGAAAAAATATTGAAAATCGAATCAAACGCTGAAACGAAGAATGATAATAAAATCCAAACATAAGAGAAAAATGGCCATTTCGAAGAAGAAAAGAAAGCATCTTAAAATTAATATAAGATCAAAGTATAGAATGTGTAAAACTTCTTATAAGTTTAAAAACAGATAGAATAGCTTGATATTTCAGAAAAAGAGTAAAGTTGTTTTGAATCAGTTTTAAAATATTGTATAAAGGCCTCACGAACAAATGTCTAGATGAGTCGGCGCTCAACTGGTCCAAATCGGTGAAGCATAACTCAAGATAGGAAGGACAACTACATCATACAGCTTTGAAAGTATTGCTAAGATTACGAGTAAGTGGCAAAGACCACCTAGAAGAGCCTAGCCCTTCCGAGTAACCGCCACAATATGCTATTTAAAGGAAACCTGTAATCAATAAAAGAGAATTTACAAGGTTTGTTCGGATACTTATGTAGTGATAAGTGCCGTTGTGCGATTCTCTAATTCACATGCAATGGTCTCATCCAGAAAAGACCCTGAGTTCGTGTAATTTTCATTAGATTACCAAAAATTTAGACAATGATACTATACTCTGTCCAACGAAAG
>JAHWFO010000281.1:1677513-1704192 GCA_023313115.1 Rhysida immarginata | reverse complement strand
ATGGGGACTATGTCGAAAAGTGAATAGTGCATTACATAGAGGACAAATGTGAGTATAAGATACAAAAAGAATTTTGAAAATCGGTTAACAAATAAAAAAGTTACAGCCATGGAGACCTTATTTATCAATCGCCCCTCGTACATCTTATTTAAATTGGATTCCAGTACAGATAATTTGAAATTCAAAAAATTAATTTATCCTCAAAAATTTTAGAAAAATATGCTAACAAAAAAATATTCTTCATTTGTAAGCTGATTTGTTCAAATTGTTGATCATATTTTGGAGTTGAGGGCAGTTCAGGGAATAAATAAATCAGGAAATAAACACCAGTAATTGTTCAATAAAACACAGGAAATAGTTTTATTGATTTTGTCGCCTTCAACTTAGACCCCATTTGATGCGATATACTGATGCCAACGAAACACTTCTTATAGCCACTTTCCATTATGGCCTTCTGCACTTTCTGCGAATTATGATTTATGGACTCAAAACTTCTTTCACGAATAGGTAATTTGAGTTTGGGGAACAGGAAAAAGTCACACGGTGGCAAGTCTGGCGAATAGGACGCTCTTCGTTTTTTGGTCAGAAATTCGCGCACAACAGTCGATGCTTGGGACAGTGCATTAACGTCGTGAAAATTCCGAGAATTGTATTCCAGGCCCGTAGCCAGGGGAGGGGGGGGGGTCGAGGGGGGTCGACGACCAACCCATTATGGAAAAAGGTCCGCCTCCCAAATATGGAAAAAGGTCCGATTCAGTGGAATTTTTGAAAAAAAGGTCCGGAATTTTTTAAAATCGACCCCCCCCCCCCCCCCAAGATAACATCCTGGCTACGGCCCTGTATTCTGTTGGCCACACAAAATTTGAGACAAACTCTTTGTTCGATATTTTTATCCATTTCAAAAATCGTAGCGCATACTTCTGGTAGAGTAACAAACAAACCAACAACTGTAAACAAACAGGTTAACAGAACGCGCGAAAACTTAGCGTGGCAATCATGGAAGAAGGAGACCACATTGGCGGTTATCTCATTTCTTCCATGGTGGTGATAAAGTACATTGTTGCCGTCTTACAGCCAAAATAATAAAAAAAAAAATGTTCACTATCTGCCATCAAAATCTAATGCTAACTATTAGTAGATCTAAACTGTTAGTATTAGATCTCGATGCTATCTGCACATCGCGCGATGACTGACCATGCGACCAAGGAAAGTTAATTTTTTTTTTAAAAAGACTGGGGGGGGGGGGGGCGTGCCCTTCAGACCCCTCCCCCCTCTAACGAAATACTATTCCGGGCGAGTCTGAAACCCTGTCACAAACTTTTATGAGGAGGTACACTATTTTTTGTGGGATCCACTCAAAACCCCTGCCACACAAAACACCCAGGCATAAAACCCGCCGGTAAAAACCCCCCAGTCACAAAATTCCCAGCCTTAAAGTGCAAGGGAGAGAAAAACCCCCAGAGTAAAAGCACTGATTGAGTTTTTTCCTCTTATAAGTTTGATCAATATTAATAATGTAACAATGTAAAACAATTTTTATGTATTTATTTATTTATTTATTTATTTATTTATTTAAAATTCTATACAATAATAATAATGTATGTGGCAATTTCTTTTTTTTAATTTTCAAAATTAAATTTGATATAATTATTATTGGACATGTGGACACTAAAAATACTATACGTATCTGACGAGAAAGTATCTATAAACCATATATTTTACTATAATTTTATATTTATATATATTATAATTTTAAATATACATATAATGGGACCTATTAAACCCTAGAATCCCTTTAAAGCGGACACCAATACAATAAAATTGATCAAAGCATGAAAAGTTTTAAAATTAACAAATTATTACAATCAATTTATATAGCTGAAAATCTCTGCATCTCTAATGCACTTTTTGGTTTTGTATAATTATTTTGTTCGTTTTTTATTAATAATCATATCAAATTTAATTCTGAAAATTAAGAAAAAAGAACTTGCCACAAACATTATTAAGTAGCAGAAGAATGGAGCTACTTATTTTTTTCACAATGTCTGTCCGTTCCTCCCCTTCATAATTTCCGCATTTTTTGAGGTAGAAGGTTGAAATTCGGAATGTAGCTTACTATGGGCATGTGCATCTTCACTATTTAGTTTGGTTTAGATTGGCCCACTGGGGCGGAAATTTTATATATTTATTTTATGTAATAATAGAATGGAGTAGTGGACAGAGAGCAGGAGGAGGAAAGATGAAGACCATATGTAAAGCCAAAAAAGGGGGGGGGGGGCATAAGAAAGGCAAAGAAGGGCGAGAGTATTTGTAGAAAAATGAGAGAAATGAAAACTGGCTTTCAGATAAAAATTCAAATGTATATAATGAAGTAAGAATCATTAGATATATAGTGAAATTAAAAATTATAAAATGAACGAAAAGAATAAGAAGAATAAAACTGCAAAAAAAACAACCCAGTAGATAAATGAAAACAGAATATAAGAATACAAAGACCGGAATGAAATAAAAATCTTTAATATTTCTTCATACTTGGTTATACTGCTACTTTCCTATACCTTCCTCGGGAGGATTAACTTCTTGTTGTTATTATTATTGTTTTACATTGTTACAAATTACTATTGAGCAAACTTATAAGAGGAAAAAACTCAATGAAAATGATCTATTAATTATAAAAAAATGTTTTGTACTTTGGAAATAAAATTTTTTCATCAGTGCTTTTACTCTGGTGGTTTTGTATCTGGTTTTTTTTCCCTCCCTTGCACTTTAAGGCTGGGGGTTTTGTGCCTGGGGTTTTTTTACCGGTGGGTTTTACGCCTGGGGGTTTTGATAGACATGATTATAAGCAAAAAAGTTCATATGAACATGGGTTCGAATTTGAACGATAACCGAGATATGAACAGAAATAAAAATGCCGCCACTAAGATCAACTCCGGTTAATAACTCCGGTTCTATAATACCTAGGATAATGAAGTTTGGGGAATGATAGGGTATATAAAACTGTGTATACAGTTAAAAACTTGATCCAATTCCAACGAGTAGCTTCCGATTAACGTAGTCAACATCGTAACATGTGATGGTTAGTACTCACATGTGAGCACATGTTACGATGTCGACTGCGTAACTCGGAAACTAATTGTTGGAATTCAATCAAATTTAACGGTATACACAATTGTATGTGCCCTATTATTCCCCCAAACTTCATTATCTTATGTGTTATAGAACCTGAGTTTTTAAATGGTTGATCTTAGTGGCGGCATTTTTATTTCTGTTCATATCTCGGTTATCGTTCAAATTCGAACCCATGTTCATTTGAATTTTTTTTTTACTTAGAATCATCCATACTGCCTCCTCTAAAAGTTTGTCTCATACCTCACCCTGTATACCCCCCCTTTTCTATTTAATCACAGTAAATGGCTAAGAAGTAATGGTTAAATTAATAAAAACTTCATTTACCTTGGTCGCATGATCAATCATCACGCGATGTGCAGATAGTGAACATTAACCAAAATAAAATAAAATAAAATAAAATAAAATAAAATAAAATAAAATTCATACGTGCAGTTCTGAAATAAAAAATTACCGGTATTTATTTGACCTTTAGTTCAGATAGCATTCTCTAATTTTCTCAAGCAATATCGTCAGCCTAGTCAGATTCATGCTTTGAATTTATTACTTTATCATTTTTACTTATTAAATAAATGATTTGCTTTACTTTAGAGCTTATTTATTAAGAAACTCCTCACGAGGGACAAATTCTCGAAAGCTGCGTATAATCTTTATTGCCATCCGTAGCTCATATTCGCAAACTTCAGCGATTTTTTGCCCCGCGTGAATTTCTTAATAAATAAATAAGTTCTACAAAAAGGTAAATCATTCACTTATTAAACTGATATGTTATAATAATAAACTCAAAACATAAATGTGACTAATAATAAACTCAAAACTAAGCGGGCCAATATTGTCCTCAGAAAATTAGGGAATGCTAATCCAAAGTTCTGCCGACTGAATGTATATTTTTAAAAACCTTTAAAACCGTTTTAATTTATAGTAATGATAAAAAATTTTCTTTGATATAAAAAAATATAAAACTTGCCAATGAATATTTTTTTACACGTTATCTCCATTAAAAGCATGTAGATCAAGGTCCAAATATGATATCAGTTCTGATCAAGTTATAAACCGGTCTCGTAGGAGGCAAGTTTTCATCAAGAAAAAAATGCAAATAGGGAAAGTGCTTAACTCACTAAAGAAAGTAAAGATGAAATTTTCATTTCACTCTATAAAATAAACAGTATTAGGTTTTGTACATTATTTATATAATAAATGATTTGAATGGACATGAGTGCGTATGCAAATAAAGAATATGTTCAAAACTTAATTCAAGCGAAAACTATTCCATAGGTAAGCGCGTAAATTTATCATTATCTCAGCAGCGAAGCGATGTTTGAATATTTCTACCAGCTGACTCATGCAGCAGGGAAGAGGTAGAACTAACCTTCTTCCCTGCTTGCAATCTTTCTTTCCCAACAGTGTTGGGCCAACACTACTCCCTCTCTAACACGTAAGCTATTCTTATGGCCTCCAAATATTTATAATAGCAAAAACAGATGAAGGGTGGCCTCCCCCCTTCATCCATCCCTGATATTAAAATTTCCACAGATCTTGGATACATGCATCTTGGAATAAATCATAATTCACAATTCTTTCTTCTTCTTCCATTAAAATTAAACTTAAATTAATCCAATCACATATCATATCAGTACTCATATCAACAGTGGAATAAAGTTTATTTTCTTCCATTGATTTCTTCAAATGAGTACATGTAATCATTTTTGTTTTGTTTCAGGCTTTAACTGTTGCTGCCAATCTGAGGCGCGAGCTCTTGATTTCACCTTTTCCATTCATCCACGTGATAGGCGAGAATGACTATTCAAATCTTCTACTTCAAAAATATTTAGTGTATATCGATGCCCTTAAGTAAATTAACTAAAGTTAACATTGGTTGGTATGTACTAAAATGAGTAACAATATGCTTAATTAATTTCTTTCCCTTCCTATGCATTGAAAACAGTGCCGGTAACTAGGAAAACACGTGTTTAGTTATGTAAACTAAGCCTACTGCTCCAATGCATGAGATGAAAAACATTTTTACATGGGAACTTTAACGGGAAAGTTTATATTTACGCTATTTAACGGTGTACATTAAAAAAAAAATAACGTGTTGTGTTTTCGCATAGATTTAAGAGGTGAAAAAAATAACTAAATAACGCTATCCTTATTCAAATATTTGGAATTGTATTAAATAATTGGTAATTAAAAGGTCTAATATTTTAGGATCAAGGCTAAAACTTAATAGAACGAGGTTTATTTATATTGATAGCAAGTAGAATTTTCTGAAAATCGTATAATAATTATACTTTACAATGCGATAAGCCATTTAAGATCTTATATAAATTAAAAATGTTCCAAATTAATAAACTGCTCAAAACTATGATTAGAAATGAAAATAATTTATAGGTTAAAGACTGAGTTCAAGCCTTAGCCTCTTGTAATTATATTTCTTGAATAACGTTAATTTTTAAAAGTAAACATACAACGTTAATTTGAACAAAATTTCAAAAGGATTTAATATCATGAGCCTGTGTTAATAAGATGCAATTCATTGCAATGATTCCTATTTCTGTGCTTATATGAAACCTGAGAAACTACTATAATATGAGTACATTCGAGTTATATGGTCTTCCAATTTATTTTGGAAAAATACTGGTGCTAGAAAGCTGTAACTGTCACTTCTCAACAAAGCTAACCTCTGCTGTGCTGATGCCAAGTTGCGTCACAGCTGAAAACACTTCTTTAGGAATCGGCTTTGTCCAGTGAAAATTTATTGATGCAAGAGCACACCACTGTTTTGCTCATGGGCATCCTTCATTCCAAAATTTCTTAATGACAAAAACAAATTCCCTCATGCTCCGTGCACACATGAACTCGCTCCTAGTGATTTTGATTTTTCCCAAGCTTGTTTCAGCAATTTTCCACTGATCAAAACAAGCCCCAAAAAAGCATTTGCAATGGCCAGGCAATTATGGCTCAGCATTCTGAAAAGTGGGTATGGCTAGAGAGTTACTGTGTTGAGAAATGAAAGGAGTTTTGGTTTCTAGTGTCTGCTTTTTGTTTCAAAATGGGTATAGTTACCTTAGAAAATGAATATGACTCGTTTATAGACAGCGTGTTCGGGAAATATCTGGCAAAATTTTAAAAGGTGGTAGAGGGGACCAAAATAAGCATTTCCGTCATAGAATGTGTGTTCAGAAGTTACTTGTTTAAGTATGGCAGTCAATATCTGGGAATAAAGATGTCATTTTCCTGCAATAAAGGGATTTACAACAGCATGTATCGCTTTACAAACACACAGCTTGCAAATATCCATATGATGTATGAGGCAGCGAACGGAAATTGACTAGCTGCTCAGATGCTGTACAGGGAACGATTCCTGACAAAACAACAGCTGAATCTAGAAACGTTTGAGCATGTGCACCCCAGATTTTGCTGGATCTTTCAGTGCTAGCAGATATGATGTTGGCCGGAGTAGAACTGCTAGAACTCTGCGTTTGTAAAGCTATACATGTTGTTGTAAATCCCAGTGAAAAAAATGGCATCTTTACTACTATAAGTCATTGAATGCCGCGATTAAACACGTCATTTCCGAACTCGTATTATATAATGGAAAATGCTTAGTTCTCCCCCATCTACCACCCTTTAAAATTTTGCCAGATATTTTCTGAGCACTCTGCATAAACTAAGAGCCACATTATCAGAATTGTAGATTCAGCTATCAAGAATTTTGATTTGCCAGTACTTAGTAGAGAATAGACATGAAGGAGGTATTGGTTTTTTACGCTATCTAGTAAAAGAGTTGGGATACATTTAAAAAATTCATTTTTAAAATATTAAAAATATCAATTTACTTCCAGCTTATGGCTTTGAACCTACACATTTGCCTTTAACTGTTCCCAAAGGTAAAATTAAACAGCTTATTAGAGGAAATTTTGCTAGCCATTTAAAGCTTCAAACTTTGGTAGATCACTTGTGCAAGAAAAAGCTCTCTGAAATAGCATTGAGTCCTGAGTGTCTTTTGTGTGTGCCCTTGGACCATCCTGCTGAAACCATTGCCTGCCATGTTCTTCAGCATCAGATAATTCCAGCATTCCAAATACCTCTCCTTGTGATGTTCTCCTGTTACTGCCACTGTCTAGTCATCTTGAATATCTTTAATGTTAACACACAAGCAGCATATACTTTTAATATAATTTCTTATGCACATTCTGTGTTATCCGACACTAAAGAGTTGGTTATCCGGGGCTACACTCAAAGCTGACATTTTAAACCCGATACTCCATAGAACTCAGGCTTAAGATGTCAGCTTACAGTGTAGCGGTCCGGATAGCGAACTCTTTAGTGACGGATAACGTGGAATGTGCATAAGAAATTATACTTAAGTATATGCTGCTAGTGTGTTAGCATTTCGTTAATTTTATCTTTATTTTCCGCGAATTTTAACGAATCCTGAATTAGTATGAGCCTTGGTATACTAAAATACACATATAACATTAAATGTTATATAGGTTCCCAAATATAAATAGAGCACTGTGGATGATTAGATTTATCTATTAAATATAAAAGTAGGAAAATAGTCGAAACTGTGGATACCGTCATATAAATAAACGAAAAACTGAAAACACTGTGGATGATGATGGGTTTTTGAAATCCACTCACTGATGATGGATTTTTGAAATCCGAAATGTACATCTGAGTCTGTAATAAAATACATATGTGGAGTAGTGTTTTTCGTTTATTTATATTAAATATAATTAAACATGAATCTCAAATGTCAAGTAAAAGGGATGAGAATATTTTTATTGCAGTTCACTCCTAAAATACACTGTCTGTCCAAAATTTCCTGTTTTTGTACACATGCATACCATTGATGTGCAAGTAAACGACTGGATTCACAAGGATCAGTAATGTCTAGAATGCTCACCAGAGTGCATTCATGTCACTGCCATGTTGATAAGTTGTTACCAGTCCACTGCTGTGAGTCCGACAGTTACGCAAGACGTTCAGAGGGGATTACTGTACTGTACAAAGCACTCGCGATGCCTCGCAGACACGTTGGACATCTATCCACCAATTGACAGCATGTAACAGGGGCCGCATTGTCAGGCAGCATGAGGCTGGTTGGTCGTATCGTGCAATTGCCAGGCATGTGGGCCATTCAGATGTCACAGTGGCCTGATTTAATCAATGAGTATATGAGGGCACCCATGCACATCGTGCAAGTTCGGGTCGACCAACAAACACCACCCCAAAAGAGGACCGTCGTATGGTGCTCCAAGCATTACGGCTGTCCCATGGCATTGGCTTGTGCCATCCGTGAACATATACTGGAGACTCTACAACACCCTGTGAGTTCCTGCACAGTGTCTCGATGACTCGCATTCGCTGGATTGGGGACCTACTGCCTCATGTGTTGATTGCCATTAACACTACAACACAGTGCCTGTGTTTAGAGTGGTGCCTTGCCCGGGAGGCATGGACAGAGGACAAATGGTGTCGCACCATGTTTAGTGATGAGTCCCACTTCTGCATGACCTGTGATGACCATCGTGTTCACGTATGGCGGCGTCAAGGGCAGAGGGCACAACCCTCCCAAATTGTGGAGACACATACAGGCATAACCCCTGGTATCATAGTGTGGGGAGTCATCAGATATGCATTCAGGTCACCTCTAATAGTGCTTCGGCAGACTTGATGGCACAGGCATTCTGCATCCGCAAGTCCTACCCCTTCTGGCACAGGAAGATTGCACAGCATGTTGAGATCCTCCCATGGCCAGCAAGATTCCCGCACCTCTCCATCATTGGGATGACCTTGGATAATGACAGTGTGACATACTTGATGTGTACAAAAATATTTCAAAAAATATTACGATGTTATTGCAGCAAGTATCTTTTAGGGTTAATAACATGATGCATATACATTTAAATGTTTTTTCACTTTAGTGAACAGTGGCATTAAAATGCCATAAGAAAAAAAATCATAAAAACACAGAAAAATAAAAGGAAAAAATATATTGCAAATTTCAGTAGTTAATTATCTCTGTAATTTGAATGTAGTATTATATAGGATTTTGATTGGTGATTTGATCCTGTGCTCATAGACATTTATGTTCAAATGTTGTTTACTAATTAAATCCTTACTTGCATCCTTATCAATAACCTTAAGTAATCTTTTAAGCAGTATACTTTGTAATAGTCAAATGTTAATGGCTTCAGTCTTTTCATGTTATTGTGTGAATGGAGCATGAAATCTCTAAATTTTACTTACTCTGCTGGAGTTTTTAAATGCTTTTTTTTTTGTTTCTTCATAGGGGTATTGCTGTAACTGTTGGACTTGGGAGTTTTTGGTTAGCAAAGATTTCTATCGACAAACATCGGTATGAATCTATGAAAATCCGAGAGCGAATGAAAAGATCAAACTTTGGCGAATACGAGAATACCTCACGAAAGTTTTCTGGTTGATAATATTGCAAAAGTATTAAAGAAGAAAAAAACATGGCCGGAAACATTCAACTAGATCCAGCCAAGATGCAGCTTGTCCAGGAACTGGAAATAGAAATGATGTCAGACATGTATAACCGTATGACAGCTGCTTGCCATCGTAAATGTATTCCACCCAAATACCGAGAGGCAGAGCTCTCTAAAGGAGAGTCAGTCTGCCTTGATCGCTGTGTTGCTAAATATTTGGACATTCATGAACGGATAGGCAAAAAACTCACCCAGATGTCGATGCAGGATGAGGAGCTCATGAAGCGATTGCAAGAGCAACAGCAAGTTCCACTAGGCAAATGATGAAATGAAAAATTTAGAAAATGTAGTATTATTCCAAAGGACTGAGTGTAATTAAGAATATTGTTTTTCTAGAAAAGTTTTTATTTTTGTTATGTTTTTAATTGAATCCTGTTAGCTGTTTAAATGTTTATGTATGAAGGTAGTTAGTTATTTTTTTCAAACTAACAATGCCGTCATTCATTCTGAATGCATGCAAGGGTATTAAAAAGGGGGGGGGGTAGTTCAATAAAAGGAAATTTTCTTAAATTTACAATGGATTTGTATGTAGCTTAATAAATGATCAACAAATAAACTCTGACACGATTATACAAAGATCGCTTGCATTTTCAAATAATTTATCAGAGAAATTTAAGTATTTCCCCCCCCCTATTAAATATTTAATTTTACAGAGGAAAGGAAAGTTACTACAAATGTTATATTCTATGCAGGCAGGGGGTGTTTTTGAGAAGTTGGCATAGTATTGGTGAGGCAATAATTAATGTTCTTTTATGCACTACACTTTTTTTTTTTACCGCTCGCACTGAGTGACGTCACTAGGTACATATGTCGAACGCGCCCTTGGCTGTTCATCAACAGTTTAGGTTCTATTTACAGTTTTATCTTTGAAGAATATTTTTATCTTAAATACAATAAATGGAAAAAATAGCTTCTGTGATAATTATTTAATTTGGATGCGAACTTCTCCCGTATGCAGCATTGCAGATATAGCCTTAAAAATTGCTGCTGTTCCCGATATGCCGGCTCAATGATATCTACAGAGAATAAACATTGTGCTGGCTAATTCTTCAGTTCTCTTAATAATTTGATTAATAGATTCGGATAATTTCACCATTATAAGTGAACATGAACAAGAAAAATTACAAAAGTGCAAAAAAGCTGGCTGTTCAAAATGCACAAGCAGTTTAATTACATTAATATATCTTTTTAAGAAGAGTTAACAAAGAATGGTAAATGGAGGTTATCTACACACTGTAATCATCACTATCAGCAATAAAAAATTTTGTACACAATACCTTGATGTTTTTTTACACAATAATTCCATTTGGGAGTATCGTGTAATGTGGGAAGTGTCCCAGAATATCCTCTATGACCGTGGCTGTCGTTGGCTCTTTTCTCCCCCTCAGTTCCATAAACTTTTGGAAGAGCCTAGTGTATGCCCCTCCTCATCCAACAGATGTTATGGAACTGCAGGGGCAAATTGAGCGAGCGACTGCTAACAGTCACAAGTAGTTTGGGTGGTGTCTGGCAAGAGTTGGATTATCATGTGGACATTTCTCACGTCACACAAGACTCCTACATGGAGTATTTGCAAGGTTTTTACTGTGAAAAAAAAACCAAACCTGAAGGTATTCTATACAAAATTTCATATTGCTGGTAGTGATACATTTCAAAATTTTTCCATAAAAATATTTTGAAAGTGTTACCAGACTTTATGTACACCCTGTATATTATTGGAATTTATTTCTATGCACTAGCAATGTTGCCCAATAAAAAAATGATCGGTCTTATTTCTCCTCTATGGTTAATCGTCAAACTTGTTATAATGAAATTGTCTGGACCAAAAAGAAAAATTTCACATTACAAATGCTATGCATCCACTACCAAAAATATCCTAGTTATTTAAGAGCTAGAACTTAAAGATTTAGATCTTTTTAAAAACTCAAACCTTTTGTGGTGTCCACTGCAGAGAAAAAGAACTAGTTTATTATGACGTAGTTTTTCATCGTCATATTGTCCATTTTGTAACGTCATGGCACCTTTGATCGAAATGGGCTGTCGGTCGCGGCTTACAATATTTCAATGACGATAAAGGCTCGGCAATGAATTTATGATTTCTTTTTCTGTATTTATTTCTAAACACACCGCAGAATAGCGTCCCAGCGAGGGAATCTGCCGCCATTTTAAACGAAGATAAAAATATCACTGTTATGATGTCAATAACTAAGATTTTTTTTTTCTAACTTTTTTTATCTAGGTTAAATAACCAGGTTTTCTTTATAACTGGGATCTTTTGTAATGGACACCCACAGATAATCTGGTTGGTTGGTTTATTAGAATTTTTGGCATCGACTACTAAGGTCATTTTGCACCTTTTACCCAATTTATATCTGTATGCAGCCCGGGACAAACACAAACATCCATGCCCATGGCGGGATTCAAACCCACGACCAGGCAGACTCAAGAACTAGAAAGCCTACGCCCTAGCCCTCTCGGCCACCTGGCCGGCTTAGATAATCTGGATACTAAAGATCAAAAACTTAAATATATGTAACTAGGTTATTTCTGCCGGTGGATGCGTAGCATTAGGTTCAAATTAAAACACTAACTAGAAATATGTTACAATAGAGTCCAACTGAAATAATAAAAGGTTTGATGAGGCAGTCAAATACAATTATGAAAAATTATGAGAAATTTAAAACATGATTTGGTATTCTTTCTTTATTTAAAAATTTAGAAGTCTATAAACACTGTCTTGTATCTATAAAATCTTAGATGTTGGATGTTCACATTTTACTTAATGACTCAGCTGGTCGAGTTACGATACAAGATGATCTTTCTGTCCCAAGATGTTTGACCAAATTGCCTGATTGGTTCTAATCCACAATCGACTGCAATTCTGTGGATTTCTTCTTCAATGTTTTCACGAATATTGATTGATGACATGTCGTGTGGACATTCTTGCAACCTTTTTCTACGGCGCATTGCGGTCTTGTAACATTTCCAAGGTTGTGGCTCCAAAATTAAATATTTAGTAATTTTAGTAATATCGTTAAGAAAAGTTTTCAATCCTTCATCTCCATGGTTAAGGTGTATCCACATTGTAACAGAGAAAGCAAAAACAAAATCTAATTTTTCCTTTGAGAAAGATTGCAAGTAACTCTTAATACAGTTTTCTCGGTCATCAGTCTTCATAAAATCTACATTTTTAAATGTTATGTTGCTGGGATAATTGTTTCTTTCATTACATCTTTGTATTAGAGTACTATCTAAATCTATTCCAAGAATATACAATCCACATGTTTCTGTTTTTGGTAAGTTTATCTTGCCTATATTGCCAGTCAAATATTCAAAAAAATCCAATGTTAAATTCTAAAGGGAAAAGAAAAACAGAAGATTTAACATAGATAGAACAATACATTCAAACTTTACACATTTCAAATCCTTACCTGACAAAAATCAAAAAAATAGAAGCATTGGCATTATAAAGAAACAAAGCTCTGAGCTTACAATGTAACATATAGGTACATTTGAAATAAGGCAAAATGCTGCCTGTGCTGATGGTAATGGCACAGATTAAAGAAAACAAATGCAACATGCAAACACAAACCAGAAATAACGGCTACCAGAATGCCCATTGAACGATACCAAGGACACATGATAATTAGTTTTTATTCTGATACGTTTTTTTCCCCATAAAATTTCATTCCTATAACTGAAGTCTTTCTTTATAAAGGCATAATTTAAGTTTTTATTCCATTCTTAATTTTAAAAAAGTGCTTGCATTAGCATGGCATTTGGAAGTGTGTCTTTGGTACCGCTACGATCGCTGCCAAATTGTATCTCACACTGTTTTGTCGCATCTGTGTTTTCTTTAATCTGTGGTATTGGTCTATACTTTCTCACAGAATCAGTCACATGACTGTGTGGCCCATTTTTTTCAGAAATTTGACAAAACAAAGCTGGAGGAAGTGAGTAAGAGAAAATAATATTTATCATTCTATTTAATTGTCTGAGTGTTGCAGTGGGAAACACTATGCATTTTAGACAGAGAGATGCGAGTTCAAATCTCTGCGAGAGCATAATTTTTAAATTTTCCCCTTCGCCTTTTGCAGTAAAAGCGCGTAGAACAATTTTTGCAAAAACATTAACTATCCAAAAAAATAAAGAATTTTTTCCAATTTTTTTCAGGTGCAAATAAAAATCTAAAATCTATTACAGTATTTTCAATCTTGTCTCCTTGATCTCTTGTGACTAGACATGACTCTACTACTGTGGCTTAAATTGACAGAAACTTTATCTTCTAGTGCAGAATTATTTTCACAAACCAGGTTTTGTAGGATAGGTCCACTTTTAACAGCAGACTTTCATCACATGCATTGCATGATAATCTTGATAAAAATGCTGAAAGCAAAGTATTTTCTTGCACCAACTGCATTTGATAACTGAGGTCATCTGGCAATCATAGAGTGAGAAGTTGCAGGACTTTTCCTTGAATCAAAAACGCGCATCTCAAATATTCTAATTGTATGGCTTGTTCTCTAATATTTCAGCTTGTTGCCATGCGTGTTCAATAACTTGTTTGAACAATGGCACAGAGAGAATGAAATGCACAAAGCTAATACACCTTAATATGCTGTTACAATCTGACGTTTGTGCATTTTCATTTCACCATATAGTATAACAAATTAGTAATATCATGGAATAAATATTTAACTTCTCTGTTAAATCCATGTCACATGATTGGAAAAGTGGTGTGCATTTCTCTGCAACAATGAATGTCTTGCAATCTGGCAGTCTTTTCTTGTCAAATCTTGAGTAAAGGTTAACATCCAGTTGTCCTGACCTGATTCTCCAGATGCAGCTTTGTGCACTGGCATAGTATTCTGCTGGAAGTAGTCATCTGTTTGTGGATAAATTGTCAGCCTGCACTTGGTTGATAAGAATGCCTATGTATGCTCTAATATTCATATGTGAATATAAGTGTATCAGTTGACCCAAAGAGTGCCATATAAACTTCCCCACACAAAGACACTACCCTCACATGCTTATATAGTTGTGACAAGACATGGATTCATGCTATTTGCACCAAATTCTGTGTCTGCCATCAACATGATGCACCAAGAATTTTGATCTATCGGACCAAGCATCCTTCTCGGTGGTCCAGTATTGGTGCTGCTTTACCCACAGTAGATGTGCTTTCTTGTTTGTCTCCAATACCAACAGCAAGTATCTAGTGGTACTACCTCTCTGGGCTGTGTCCAGATATATATGCGAAATTTTAACAATTTGAATATCTAAAAAAATTGTTTTCTTCATTTAGGAGGTTTCTTTCACAGAATAACATTAAGATCAAGGAATAATTAATGCAGTGGTTTTCCGTTGCATTCAATATATCTATAGCTCCTGCAACGAGAGAAGGGGCCAATCAGATTCGTTCTCTTATCATATGTATTGGTGAATAAACAATTTGGCAGATGAAGCCAGTGATGAAGATAGCGACCTAAGAATTCAACCATTGACACAATATCCTTAGGATTCAAATCTGCAACTTGAGGATCTCGAGATCCACTGACACCTGAACTCAGCACTCTCAACCAAAGAGCCAGCTTGAATGCTAATCAAAGGATAATTTGCATGCGAAGTTTCAAATCGGTTCACTTTTTTTGGGAGTGTGTCAGTTTTTTTTGTCAATGACTATACAAAGGCAGTCATAAAGTCATTACAATTAACATCAAAGAACGATCGCTTTTGAAAATGTGTGGTGCCACTGGGAAGCGACATCCCTCGAGTGCTGGAGAATAATATAAAACGGTATTTGGTGCAGTACTGCTAAACGCTGCCAGAGCGTTGAAAGCAACATGGCACGGGCCATCGGAAAATTGGAGGTGCGAGCCGTGATAATGTTTCTGCATTTGAAGGGGAACAATGAATGACAAGCAAATCCGCAAGGAGTTAGTGGGCATTTATGGTGACAATGCACCATTGTACGAGACAGTCAGCACGTCAAATTGACGTTTCAGTCCGGCCAAACAAGCATGGAAAACAAACCTCGGAGCGGATGCTCCTCCATCTGTGACACGATAGTCCTCTCAGACCGCTGTAACACCATAAAATAGATCATGGGAATAGGTTTCTGCACGACAGCATGCCAGCACATTTCGCACATGAGAGCATGTGTGTTGCGGGTGAGCTGGGATTTGAAATACTGCCTCATCCTCCAAATTCATCCGACCTGGCCCCAAGCAACTTCTTCCTCTTTCCTTGCCTGATGAACCTGCTTCGTGGATGGCATTTCCAAGATGACGACGAAGTGATCTTCGAGGTGGAGCAGTTCCTCAACAGCCAAATGGAGGATTTCTATAAAAATGTCACCGGCAAATTGTCCATCATTGGGAAAAGTGTGTAGCCTAGGGAGATACATATGTGGAGAAGAACTGATGCTACCACCAAGCAGCGTCACCCCATCTTCTGGCTGATTGTAATAACTTCATGACTGCCCCTTGTATACTGGCACAAAATGTTTGTAACTGCATTTATGGAATGCAACTCTTTTATACCCCGTTTCCACGGACTGAGAATTCTCGATTCGGTAAACTCGATTTGACAAACTAGATTTGCGGATCTAGTTTTAGGATTCCAGCCTAGTTCCACGAACCAAGTACTAACCGAGTTTCTATCGCTTTTATTCGATTGCATTATGTAGGGGATTGTTTGAAGTGAGGTATGCAATGTATTGTGGGACTGTCAACAAATATGAATGCCCAACAAAGGCGTAAAATTTTGTATATTTCTCTACTTAAGCGTTTAAAATCTCTACTGCTTACAAATCAACAAATTAGCTTATTAGCTTTATTATCAGCATCATAATATATATATTTCGTGTAGAATTGCAAAACCAATCACAGCTCAGCCATTTTGCAAAGTGCAACTGCGAGTGCGAGCTGCGACGCGAAACTAGTTTCGTAGCTGAAACGAGTTCTCAGAACAAGTTTGAACGAAACGAGTTTCAAAAGAGGTTGGTGAAACGAGTTTCGGTTCCACGGCATTACGGCTCTAGTTTCGCGAACCGAACTGAGAAAAACTCAGTTCGTGGAAACGGGGCTTTAGCTTTGGATTTCTTACAACCAACTGTTTGAAAAATTGAAGAAAAAAATAGAATAAAATAAAATTTACAAAACAAGTATAATTTACCCCAGCATTACAGCCAATATCAAGTGCAATTACTGACTGAATTCTAATATCAAAATTTAGCTCAGCCAGGAGGTTTGAGGGAATTAATTTCAGCCTGTTTGAAGAAGGATTAAACTGATAATAATTAATAAAGTTTCCATATTTAGCAGCTCCTGGGTTAAATTTATCATGTTCCATTTTTTCACCATCCGATGGTTGCAACATGTATGTAAACAGAAGAGATAATTACAAAGAAAAAATTTAAAATATTCTTGACTCCCGAATTTACTAATTCACTAAAGATGGTTTAAAATATTCATAAACAAATTAAACATATGATGTCATTCCACAGAGACTTATTTACATACACGCTCATTATTTTCTAGATATATTTGAAAAAGTTTATAAACCCTTTTAATATAATAAAATCTTTTCCCCAACATTCACGCCTATGAGAAAAAGTAAAAACTTAGACAAAACCCCATAAACTCCCGTTTTTCAAGTTTTTTCCTTCTTCTTTAGAAACTCGCTATAGCATCAATGTGCATCATAGGGGTATTCCTGATGTTTTACTGATACGCGACAAATGTTTTACTGATTAATGGAACACACGATACCTGTGCTACGAATTCTTAAGTTTACAGTAACTTTACAAATTTAAGGTTTAAAAATTAAAAAAAAAGTTAGCGTATGTCATAATTACACATTGCAAGCCAACGGTGGTTTTTCATTACAGGTTTTAGTGGGCCCCCAACGAATGGAATTCTGGTACAGTAAATATGCAATGGCCTCCGAAGAGGTAATTTGAAGTTTCGCATTTGTGAAATTATTTATTTATTTGTTTTTAATACAATAATAAGGCATAAAAACGCAGGATTCAGGAACGTCATGGCAAACCTAAACCCAATCAAAAGGGAAAACTCATTAATTAGCACATTCAACTTAAAAAATCTACAAAACACGGGCGGCACCTCAAATACTTGCTATTAAATTAAAGCAGTCGCACTTTCAGCTTCATTGAGCTCTCCGAATTAAAGTTTAAAACTGGCCACGACGTATGCATGACAAGAAGACTTGTGCTGCTTATGGCCTGAATTTTTATGTCTTTTATAATCGTTGGTTTCTCCCTCCTCCCCTGATTAATGTCATCACTAATTTTACTGTGCGCTCTGAACGAGTGACAGGTCGCTACTAAATCAGTATAAAATAAAAACCACATTAAGCAATAATTAAAAATAAAACAAGCAAATAGTTAAAACATTGTTTATTGCCTGTATTACAATTTCTAGTTGCTAAAACATAAAATATGTTGTTGATTTGTAATTTTAAAAAATTGTAAAAAATAAAACAAAATAAAAATAAAAATTTATTTTATAAGACAGCTTTGCATGCTTTTGCGACGGAAAATAAAAAATACGGGAGTTGTCAGGTCATAACTCCTTTATTAACAAATATGCAACTTCGTACATAAATTGAGTAATTCTTTGTTTACAAATGGCACTATTCAAAATAATCTCTACCTGTGACAATGCATTTATGACACCTTTGAAGTGGCATGTTAAATTATTTTGGAGGAAGTGACTTCTTTCCCGAAAATTATATATGCAGGGTGCCCACAAAAGGTTTCTACTTTAACAATATTTAATAACTTTTGAAAGTAGTAATAAAAATTATTTAATTTTCGAAACTACATTTTCATATTGCAATTCGACCTTGCCTATATTAGAAAAACAACAGAAAAATGCACACAATGGGAAAAAGCTTCACGTGAAAAATTGATGCATTTTTTTGTTGCGGGCTTTTTCCACCTTATGATGCACAACTTGCACACCTTCTGTGTCGGTCCTGTTTGATACAGTAAAAACCTGTTTAATACAGTAAAAACCTCGTTAATCTCAGGGGACCAAAAATTCGTATTATCCTGGATTCATAACTACCCAATAATGAAAGGAAACCTCAATGGTGCAGTGTTACAAATCAAACCTTTACACAAAATTGTTAAAAATTGTCATCATTCGTTTATTTCAGACAAATTCGTGGTTATTGAAGTTTGTTTACACGAACTTACCAGGTTGGCGTCCAATCTTATCAACATTTTTCATTATCGTTTTTAAGCTTGACAGTGAAAATGTTAAGTTTATTGGCAAAATCTTTTCTCTCTGCTGTTGATTTCTCTAATAGAGAAATGCTATAGACTATAGCATGAAGAATTGATAATTTCTGATATAGCGTAAGATCGTTGTGTTTCTTCTTTTGTGATGTAGCTATGTCGATAATGTAATGAAACAATGAAATGTAATGTAACGTGAAACAAAGAAATCAAAATGCAGTGAATAGGGCTGTGAATGTGTTTATTCTATCAGTATATGGAAATGCCTGGTTTAAATAAACACTGAAAACAATCAGAGAATTCAGAAGACAATTTCGTATTTCCTCGCACGTTTACATTGAAAGAACCAGTCAGAGAATTCCAGATGACAAATCTGCATCTCCTTCTTCATTTAGACTAAGAACCAGTCAGACTTATTTGCAACAATAAAGATTTTTTTGCAATAAATATCTCATTTTTGGCATGAATTTCTTCATTTTATTCGTATTATCCGAAATTAGTTAAAAAAATATATATATATTAAACAACTAATTTTGTATAGAACTTGAAGTCACGGGGTTGTGACTAAAGAAAATAAATGTATTAAGCAATAATTTGTATTAACCGAGTTCTACTGTATATTCATTTATTCCAGAATTGCTCATAGGAGATATTGGCATCCACAGAACATAATATGGTGTTTACTATAAAGAAAGCAGAGTGTATTAGTATGATTTGCCAAAACAAAATCATCAATCACTATTCAGAGGAGATACAGGTTAACATATAGTAACTAATTGCCTTGAGATCTGCTCTATCAGCTGCAGTGGCATAGCAAAATTGTAACGGGCCATGGTCAATAGTTCGAACTTTGACAAATAGTTGAAGGATGTTTGCTCTCTGACTTTTCTCGCCGTATGTCATCCGTCCAATGGAGCAAAAAAATGTGATTCATCTGAAAAGGCAACCTTTTGCCAATCAGTGGAAGTCCAGTGTCAGTAACAGTCGTTAGCGTAGTTGTTATTGCCATCCGTCTGCTGCAGAGCCACATACACAGCAACATTCGCTGAACTTCATTTTAGACGCACGTGGTAGCCTGCTGGTTTGTTTGGGCAATAACTAGCTCCATTATAGCACATCGATTCGCCCAAATGCATCGCTGCAGCTGTTGCTCCCCTCTTTCATCTATGGTTCGTGGAGACTACAACTTCCATGTCATTTATTTTCTCTAGTGTCATTTTGCCATTCGTGGTACGCTTTTTATCACAGCAGGCACACGAATATTTCACAAACTCTGCAGTTTTGAAATGCTGCCACCCTTGACCTAAAAGCCGATAATCATTTCCTTTTGTACATCTGATAAATCGCTCCATTTCTGCATTGCAAAATTTAAATGCTTTTTTTTCGAACGCCTGCAACACACTATATATACTTACCCATTCTGCTGATGACACATCATTTATTGCATCATTTACTTAGTGCCTTCTGTGATTGGTTATTTATCATCAGTGGCTCACGATCTTCACCCTCCCCCTCCCCCCAGCTGCTGTGACCATCTACAGCAGTTGTTAAAAATCCAGACGAGTTAAAAAGGACTCAAGGATATTATGTTAGAAACAAAAAAAAAAGAAAAAAATAATAATTCAAACTAGTTTAAGATGTTTTAAAAATTCTGTAAAAAATGAGAACTTCCAAGCTTCTTGAAAGGTGTTTCCCAAATTACTTTCAAACAACACACTAGTTTAAGAGAAAGCTTTTAATATAAATATAAACATAATTTACATTCATATTTGTTCCAAAACCTGTCATAAGTACTGTACATGTTTTCTTTATGTATTTTTTTAGGACCAAGAAGTTTTTGAAATCACCGATTTCACCACTGCTACTGAATGGGAAAGGTGAGTGAGCTGCCATTAACTGGTGTGACAATTATTTTAAAAAATAATCATATACTCATGTATAAGCTGAGAATTTCTTTTCCAAAAATGACTTCAATAGTAATGTGAATGGGGTGACAACTTATGTATGAAACACAGTTGAAATGAGGTGACAGCATCAACTTCACTAGTTATTCCTTTTCAGGTATAGATGTCTTTCCATAATACCTGCACTTATTTAATGATGCTTATTTCTAAATGTGAAAAATAATTAAATTCATGTGGAAACCAATATTCATGGTGGAGATCAATATTCATGTGACAAAAAAACAATTTTCCATCAGAACAAATGCATGGATCGCATTATGGATTGAATCATGTTTTGCAGTATGCATGTTTTAGTGACTCAGCAAACATCAGCTTTGTAATTTACCTCATGCCACATGTTCCAACATGTAGCAACTGCATCTATGATTCTTTGATGAAGCTCTGGTTATTCTCTTGCTACAGGATGCATGTAAGTTTTATCTTTTACATAACCCCAAAGGAAAAAGTTAGACGGAGTAAGGACAAGTGACCTGGCAGACCAGGCAAGAAGAGCCGAGGCTTTGTCAGAATGTTTCCACACTGCTACAAACAAGAGTAGCTACACCATAGTATCTGTCACAAACAAAACTCTGCCTTTCCCCCCAACTTATTGATATGATGTTATATTTTATACATGACTTTGCTATTGCAGAGCCAGACTTTCTAGGAAACCCTAGAGAGACTTATCTATCTCTTGTTGTATAAGAAAAAAATATATGAAATGTAGCCTTCTTTAGTTTTTGTGGTCAATGTGTAATTTTACCTGGATTTCTATTTCTATTAATGGAAATTTTCCTATTAATTTTGTTAATCTTTCCATTGTGTTTAGGTTTATAGCTCAACTAGAAGAAGTAATTCATGAATGGAAATTAACCAATGCTCGAAAAGGTGTTTCCTTAAAAAAGGTATGTGTTTATTTACTTAAAGTACTTTATGAACATGGAAATTACATTCAGGTAGAAAACGTTAAAGCCAACCAGAAAATGCAATAGAGGAAGATAGGAAATGAAATTACTATATTGGCCGGATTATATGCTGCCTCCGAATAGCATTTATGATAGTAATACAGTAAAATCCCATTACAATGTACCTCACATAAACGTACATTTAAAAATACGGTATAAATTTCAAATCCCCATCCTAAACGTAGGCATTTTAATGCTAAAAAGTTTCAGAATAACATACCTCACTTTAACGTACATTTCAGAATAACGTACTAATTTTACATTCCCTTGGTTAAATTATCCCTTCAGTACAACGTACATCGTTCACATGTCTTGCTCTGATTGGTCAATGCAGCCCATGCGAAAGTTGCAACTGGGCCAATTGGCTAATTAAGCCGAGTTCACATTTCATTGGTTGTTCAGTGTAGCATATATAAACCCGGAAATCTCTGCATGCTACTCAGTTGGGATCCAATTTGTGCTGCAATAAAATGCATTCATGTATTCTTATGTTTTTCTATGAATATATGCATTGTTCACAAGCCCCACCCCCCCAGTTTCAGAATAACGCACACCTCAGAATAACGTACAAATTTCCAGGTCCCTTGAAGTACGTTGTAACGGGGTTTTACTGTAGTTTAATGTTCCCCTTAAATGCATTTTTACACATTAACTTTATTTTATGTCATATTAGTGGCCAACATGTGAAGAACTCGATTGTAAGTCGCATTTGGAGTTTTAACGCTCAATATCAGAGAAAACGTGTGGCTTATAATCAAGCCAATACGGTATAACATGGTAATAAAAGAAAGATGAAAATTAGCCTTGACTCAGGGTTTAGATTTCAATAAATGGAAATTTTACTGAACTTCCTATCATAAATTAATACAACAAATCATTGATCGCGCGAATTAATTATGAGTAAGGATCGTGGAATTGGAATATCTCTAGCCTTTATCATTCCAACACATTCTGCTGTTTGTGCTATTTGTGTAATTATGTTATAATTGAATTGCTGTAGCCTATATTGCTTTGACCAATAATTCATTAGATACCCAACAGATTACTATAGAAAACAAATAAAATGTCAACAAAGGAGTTGTGCCAAGGCATGTTGAAAATCAACATAGGGATAGACAAGATTATATAGTGGAGTTTTTTGTATATAATACATGACAGAATCAGCATTAGGGAGCTTCCATAAACTACATGGCCTGGTCGGGGGAGGGGGTTGTTAAAAGCTATGTTGAGTACGTGATTTGAATGGGATTCCGAGCCTGAGCTGCATTTTTTTATTTTTTTATTTTGCACAGTTAATCAATGTATAGAATACACCACAGCGTTATGGATTCAGTTCATCTTGGTTAATGATGGTCTTGGATAACGACGCATGCTTTGGTTAATGACACTTGATTATGTGATTAATTGGTGTTTCCGTTCATCATTTGACAAGAGATATCTTTTGTTCTGCACGAGAGTAAACCTCGATCTAATCTTGCACTCAGTCACGTGCAGTAGGATATTTTTGAATAAAGAATAGCCTTGCGACATAGCAGTGAGGCTCAGACATGTTTGACCCATCACAACCAGTTTATGTTTTTTGATGCTTATATCGTCCTTGTAGTGTATTGTGCTTTATTTTATGTGGTTATAAATGCAGTTTACGATGAAAATGAGTAGTTAGGCGTTTATTTTTTTATGATTCAATGATATGTAACATATTATTTATGACATTTTAAATGAGTTTTATCTCCATATTTGATATGCACTATGGTTATTGGCAAAGTGGTAAGCAAAGTATGTGTCGCATGGGGCGGATTATAGGATGGGGCATCAACCAAGGTTATAAGGGCACATATTTTAGAGGTTTGCATTGGTTGTTTCCCTGGTTATTGGGAAGGAGTCGGAGTGAGTTAATTGATTTCCCATTACATCTTATATCTTATGGGATATCGCATCTTGGATAACGATGGTTTTGGTTAATGACGGTAATCCTGGATTGTTAACCAAGGTACCACAAATTTTCATTTCCATAATTACCTTCTGAATTTACATATGCTATACACCCATGGCGATGTGCATATGACTGTACCTAAATTCATCAGGAAGCTAAGGATCCTCTGGCTGTAACTGGGAAGTTGTTTTCCCAGTGATTAGCAATTTTGAACAGTATTCTGAAGTGAATGTTAATCTGAAACTGGGAAGGGGGGAGCCCATATATGTTACATAATACAGTACAGTATTGTTATTGTAGCATACCTATTTTATCAAATGTGGGAAAACAGAAGGAAACAATCCTTCCATCAACAACCCTAATCAGAACACAATCCACACTGCTTCCCTTATACCTAGCTAATGCCCCCCCCCCCCCATTAAACTTGATTTATTATGAGAATAAATAACTCCCAGAGTAATAAAGAGGACTAGTATCATAAGACTTTTTACAATGCATTCATCAAACACCGACGGGGAACCTTCTACAAATTAAAGAAATCAATGTTGGCTCAAGCTTCTTGGAAGCAAAAAGGCTAGAAGAATAGTGATTCCCGGAGGTGGTCTCTAGCCTAAAAAGAAACAAGCAAATAGAATAGAAAAAAAAAATAAAATAAAATTCATTCAATAATAAAAAAACTGACAAACGACTGTAGTCTTAAATCTGAACATGCAACTCTAATATTATCCAAAAACAATTAACTACTTTTGTGTAAAACTGATAATATCTGCTAAATTTTCGAACATTTCCAAAACAAATGAATTGTTAAATACAACAAGTCCCAAGAATTGAGTTGACAAAGCCAATTTCATCTCCATTGATGATGCAATGGCCTTAGCATGACGATTAAGATAGATGCTCCCTTGGTTCTGACTGATTACATGGACGTAAACCATCTCCCAAGATGAGACTGTTGGTAGTCATCTCCACCATGTTCGATGTGACGCAATCAACTCGTAGAATCGCAACCCAGTCGTAGAATGTCATGCACAATTCACAAATCGACAGGGAGAAAAGAAGACACTACTCCCAGACGACTTTCTAAAATGGGAAGACAAGAAAAGACAAAAACACAGAAAACACTAAACTAATATCGAAAAATTGGGGTGAAAAGGTAAAATGAAAATGACACAACTAACATTCAATGTAAATAACCATACAAGTACAGACAAGAACACAAACGCAAACTACTCGAGCTAAGGAACTAATTAGTTTGGTTAGTAAAGAAAATCTCTTCGTCATCTCAGGACCAGTCATCAAGTGCCAGGGTAAATCAAAGTGGATTTTCGGATGATAACGAAACGTTCAAATATTTTCTTCTAATCTAGTCCAGGAATCACTCAATCTATCTTTTGGGTTGTGCATGAATTTGGATAAAATTGAATGGAAAGTATGAGGCATCAAAATACTGAACTGTCTTGTGACGAAAACTAACTTCCAAAGAAAAATTAGAACATTATAATTGTACTGCACAAATAGGGAAAGTACTTATCTGCAAGGCGTTCGGCCGCAAGAGTTCTGCAGTCCAGATAAGCCGAGTCTGTTGCTAATTCATCATTTGAATACCCTAAAGATTTGAAATCTCCATACTTGTGGCTTTCTCCTTTTATTTTTAATGGTTGACTTCTCTTTAAATTAGCAAATATTTTAATGGATCCATTCTCAAAGCTAATGAAGATGGGTCTTCATCATTCCCTCGGTGATTTTTTTATTAATTTTCTGACCATCTGCACCACATTCCTCTGAACGATGATGAAGTGATGTCTGGCACTGGTAGTGCTCCAGAAGTGAAAAGTTCAAAAACCTTGTGGTAGGAGGGGAAGCATAATCTTTATAATCGTTAGTGGCGGCCACCAAAGAATTCCAATTAAAGCAGTGTTATTAAGCGCAAAACCTTAATTTTGCTGTACAATTATTTGTCTCGAAATAATTTATAAGATGAAGTAAGCATCCATGAATACTATGTTTATTTAAAATTATAAAGCACTGCGATACATACCCCCTCACCAATGTAACATATCACTTGACATTTCACATGATGGAAAATTTACGAAGATTACTGAATTAATTAATAAAATGAAATAATAAATTAAGGAAATGGTTATTAATTACTATACACATTTTTTTACTGAAGGCATTTAGCTAAATTTAATAAACTATTTGTAAAAACTTACCGTATTTATTCGTGTATAATGCGACTCCTTGTTTTTATGCCCAAAAATAGGGTAAAAATTGTATCCTCGTTTATAATGCGACCCAACATTTTAAAAAAGACATACCAGTAGTTATAACACAAATCTGAAGTCAACATTTTTTAATAACCGAATAAATATCAATAATACAAAAAAAAACCAACATAATTTTATACACATTACATATCAAAAAACCTTCTAAATCCGAATCATCATCAGACTAGCCAAATAATTCCTTCCAAATTTCTTCATCTAAAGGCTCATCTGTATCCCAGGTAGATCCTTCTTCTTCCTCATGCCAGTTTGTATCAGAAGTGGCATTTTCTTCATCCCATAGCAGGTCATCTTCAGTGCCATCCAGACTGTTACTAATGCCCGTCTTTAAAAACTTCGGGATACCATTGTTTCTGGCAGTGATTCCCAACTTTCTTTCACCCATTTGGCAACTATAGATAGTTCTGTTTTTTTTAGATTTCCACCTTTCGTGTTCTGAACATTGTCTGAGGACATCCAAGAGATCCAGTGCTTTCTTACTGCATCTTTAAAAGGTTTATTAAGGACTACATCACGTTTACCTTCACGTTTTCGATCTTTTCCAAAATGGCGGATATGAAAACAACGAATATTGTAACAAAATGGCAGATGTGCAGGCATTGACCAAACTTTTTAAATTTTTACTCCCGTATATAGTGTGG
>JAHWFO010000281.1:1653229-1676031 GCA_023313115.1 Rhysida immarginata | reverse complement strand
GGCCTACCAACGCACACTGCGTCCCGGTGTCATTTGATTGTTCAATGTAGTATTGTAAGTAAACGGAGCTGCGGGGACCCCATGTTCTTATGACAAAAAATACTTCTAAGGACCTCTTCTATCATCTCCCAAAAAATCTGTACTCAATTCAAAAACACCCTGTATATTGCCACCCTTGATGAGGAGCCCAACTGATGATGGGCCATGATAACTTTTCCCTTTTTCCCTTCAAGTTTTACATTATGAAGGTGTTCAAGGACTTTTGACTCACCCTGTATAATATCTTAATAGTAATTTTTTATTCACTCGAAGGTTTCAGAAGAACATGGAATAATGAAAACTTACTGTACATACAGAGGAGGAATTATTGGGACCTGTAAACATGTTGCTGCCACCTTCAAATATATTAATAATCACCCAGATGGATCTGTCACTATTGTTGCTGAACAATGGACGGATATTTTAAGAGAAAAGGACGAGACACAAAAACCCTGGAATGCAATAAATAGTTAATAAATACAACTGAAAAATAAAATAATAATTAACAAATAACAAAATAATTAATAAATATATAAGTAAAATCAAAATAAAACTAAAAAATCAAATAAAGAGCTGACGTTTCGGATAGAGCCTATCCTTTATCAAAGCAAAAAAGGATAATTCTCTAAAAGCAAATAGAATATTAGAGAATTATCCTGAAGTTATGAAAGTTGTACTAACGGACGGGTTTATATATAGTTTGCATGGCGAATAGTAAGGCGTTATTGGCTGACAAACAAGAAGAGAACAAATGAGATTAATTAGACGAATTGTTGGGATAGGACAAGACGGAGGACAAATAGGAAATAATAAGGGGGCGGCGAGAAAAATGTAATAGGATGAAACATATGAAAGTGAAACAATGGGGAATTCCAAACCAGTTGCGTTGTATACCTAGAGTACTTGGTGTCCATATTTGACGGGTTACTAACATTAGGCATTGATACCCCCGTTTAAGTGCATTAATTATTTGGTGCCCCCTTCAAGTGGTGCCCATGGCATCTGCCCTACCTGCCATATCCTAGACACGCCCTTGTTCCAAACGTCAAGGAAACATGCTAAGGGAAAGAAACTTGCAGACCTCTTTTGCCATAATAGAAGACGATTTTGCCATAACAGAAAACGATTTTGCCTAACAGATGACAAACTAATGACAACATAAACTGTTACGAAGCTATTCCGGGTACTGAGTGACCATTTTCCAAATCACACTAGCAAATTTGAACAGCTCAGTATTTACGTAATGCAGAGAAATTCTTCGAACAATGATAAATTTTGATGTCTTGAAGGAAAGAAGTCACTTCTCCTACTCCTTAGACGGAAACTTATAAAAGTGTAGGAGTTTATCTGATAATTTATTTGTTTTGTAAGTATTACTGCAACTTACAACATTGCAGTTGTTATTTGCCATCCTAAAACAATTTTTTAAAATATTTTATGCTAAAACTCCGTGAACTTGTCAGAAAGTGAACGAAGCACTCTCCCGAAGCTAATTTCCGAAATGCTCACCAGAGTTCGTCCTCTTCTCGCTTTCATTAGAGTAGCCTGTAGTAAAAGAGTAGTGACAACTCGGGAATTATTTGGGCGCCATGTTGTGGCGAACTACTGAATAAATCGCCCATGTGCAGGGCAGCCTGTTGTAAAATTCTGCCACCATTTCGCCAATGATTCTGCCATTAGTTCCCCATTAATTCAGCCACTAGTCCGCCAATAATTCTGCCACTAGTTCGCCACTAATTCCTGCTAAAAGTTCGACACAAAATGGCGCCCATGGTGAGAGTTGTCATTACTCTTTTATTACAGGCTACTCTAGATTGCATGGTGCCTATTACTGAGTAGTTGAAGAAACACACACACACACACACACACACACTCACACAGCTTTTATTATGACTTTAACATTGGAGTCTTTGTATGGCTATGTGTGCTCAAGTTTTTTCATTTTTGTGGTTTATTTTGAAAGAAACAAAATTTTGTATTTTCTTATTTGCAAGTATCAATACTAGCTTCAGATGAGTAACATATTTCAATTTGGTGGGAACGGTGAATATCCCAAATCTGTGAGGTACATGTTTATGTAAATCCCTTGTAAGTATATTTTGAAGTTGATGGAGGCCTTTGTCCTCTAATTCGTAGTAGACATTTTTCTTTGCATTATACTTGATGTTAATTATTCTTTGTTATTGAGGGAACGTTATATGACTCTATCATGAAGATTGGCATTCTCTGACTCCTCTCCCCCCCTCCAAAAAAAAAAAAAAATTCTTAACAATTTTCTCATGAAGGAAATATCTCACTTGTTTCCATTTCATTTATATTTATGTAAGTTCCTCATCTACTTTTCCTCTAGGGTGACATATCAAATGGAACTTGGAAGAAAAATGTACAAGAAGTATGTTTTGCTGATACAAGATTCAGTATGATTCATCACTTTTTAGCTTTGAATGAAGAAGAAATCTTGGACTCACCAGAAGAACCTGTAGATGGTAAACAGTTACTGTAAATTGTTGCTTTGTATACAGTCGAACCTCAATATCTCGAATTTTGCAGGAACAGAAAAAAATTAGAGATAAAGAGATTTTGAGGTATGGAGGATTACTTTTAAACCAAGTCTTATAGGTTTTTAAAAGTACTGTGAGAATGAGGAGAACAATAGGAGATAAAATGGCACGTGTATAGAGAGTTACACCAAGTGGAGTCACTAGTGTCAGTAATGCACAAAGTTCGCATGTTGAATCATCTCATACGCAACTGATACTTCCCAACGAGATCAAAAAATTTTTTCGTGAATTTCTTGGGTAAAGCACAAAAATCGTCTAACTTTAATGGAAGTGACGTCAAATTTTTTCGTTTATGTACAAAAAATTTCTCTTTACGAAAAAAAAAAATATTAATTCCCATTGTTTTCGATATAATTTTCGATAGAAAATTCTTTATTAATTCCTATGTTTTTAAATGCCTTGCATTTCGCTGGAACGTGAAGTCAAAATTTGACAAAGCAAGGTATTCAGAGAAATTGTTTCGAGATAACGAGGGAAAATTACATTAAGTTTATAGTGAAAATGTAGGGAAATAAAATTTTTTCGAGTCATCGAGGTTCGAGATAGCGAGATTCTACTGTATATGTATTCTTTAAGTCCAGTTAATTAATTTAGCATTTCCTTCATTATTTCAATCAAATATTTAAGCTTTCTGGCAAATGAATAATGAACACCCACAAGGGATGATGAGATTTTTTTTTTTCAGAGCCCTGCTAATGAAACAACATTATGATTACACATACAAACTCTTTAACATTAAGAAAAAGATGCATTGACAGAAACTATAACATTGTTTATTAAAGATACAGAGTGTTGATTTCTTTATGCTCAAATATGTATACCCCCCTCCCTTCTTTACTGTGATGCAAGCCTGAGCTCTGGCATATACAGGGTGTTTCAAAATTATGTACAATAAATTTAGTGACATATTCTTCAGGTCAAAAGAAGACGAAAATGTTCTATAGCACTTTGTCTGGAAACGATTTATTTACATGATACAGCCAACTAAACCCGTGGCTCCAAATTACAGGAATTGTTCAAAGTGCCCGCCACCAGCTCGCATGCACGCTTCGGCTCGTTGCATGAGCGACCGTCTGATGTCATGGAAGAGTTCGTCGCCAACATTACGAATGGTTTGGCATGCATTTTCAATTCGTTGTCGCAGATCCATAATGTTAGGAACTTCTGTGCTGTAGACGATCGTTTTCACATGACCCCACAGAAAAAAGTCCAAGGGATTAAGGTTGGGTGATCTTGCAGGCCAGGCTACCGGTCCACCTCGACCTATCCACCGATTCGTGTATGCAGCATTAAGGTGTGCTCGCACAATATGGCTGAAATGTGCTGGAGCGCCATCATGCATGAACCACATGTTAGATCTTTATCAAAAGAGGAACATCTTCCAGTAATTCTGGCAATGCATTCTGCAGAAACAAAAGATACGTTCGCCCAGTCAATCGTGGCGGCAACACATAAGGGCCAATTAAGTTATTTCCGACAATTCCACACCAAATGTTCACGGAGAAACGCTCTTGATGTGCTCGAGCTCTGGTAACATGCGGGTTAGCATCTGCCCAATGGTGCTGGTTGTGAGAATTTACGATTCCTGTCCGGGTGAAGGTTGCTTCGTCCGTGAAAAGTATCTGGCTGAGACAACTAGGGTCTGCAGCATGACGACGTTGTATCCATTGGCAAAATCGTTGTCGGTGTGGATAGTCCGTTGGGTTCAGTGCCTGAACCAGTTGCAGGTGGTATGGATGCAAAAGCTGACTGTGAAGAATGCGCCAAACAGATGAGTGCGGAATGTGTACTATGGAAGAAATACGACGGGTGCTTGTATGTGGTTCATCTTGTATGATGTTAATTATCACATCCTCCTCATCCGGAGAATGTGCTACAGGCCGCCCTTGTCCTGTTTGATGGCCAAAGGAACCACGCTCCCTCAAATGTCTGTCGACAGATACAAATGTTCGGTTATTTGGCAAACGTCTATTCGGAAAGCGTTCTTGGTAGAGTCTTCTTGCTTCCACAGCATTTCCGTCCGCAAGACCATACATTAGGTGCATGTCAGTGTATTCTACACTGGAATACGCGTACATGACTTTTTTTTACGTAAATCGTAATGCGTATGTCAAAGCACGCAAACATTCTGAAATTGATATTCCTAGTGGATGTACAGTAGTGAAACTACAGTAATGGAAACAACCGTACACAACTAATGGAACAACCCTAAAGTAGGTTTAAATGGAACAAACCACTCAACCTAGTGTTAGGTCGAAACGCTGGAACTGCTAAAATATCGTCCGCTAACTACCGTGCTTCCCTACTGTATGATATTGGATTACTCTCAAACAAATCGTTTCCAGACAAAGTGCTATAGAACATTTTCGTCTTCTATTGACCTGAAGAATATGTCACTAAATTTATTGTACATAATTTTGAAACACCGTGTATTTGATCATACAAATGACGGATATCTTCTTGAGGAATGTCATTTCATATTTGTTACTCAAGTAAGCATAACTGAGCAAAAGTTGTAAGTGGATGATGGGCATGAAAGGTCTCCAAGTGTGCTGGTTGGAGAAGTTAATGGACATGCTGAGTAAACGAGCTGCATGTGGACGAGCATTGTTTTGCTGGAACAGCATGCCTCTCATGTCATCCAAAAAAGGGTTCAGGACGGGCTGGATGATTTTCTGGAGATAGGACGCAGCATTCAGTAAGGCGAGATGTAAACAACAATGTTGAAAAACAGCATCCCACACAATTACTCCAAGAACAAGCCAGTGTATCGAAGGCGTAATACACGAGGGAAAGTGCTGCTCACCTGGTCTTCAAAAGACATGTATACGACTATCACTCATGCCTTGACAGAAACGACTTTGATCACTGAACACCACCAACCTGTTCATTCCTCCAAGCAGCCTGTTCTTACCACTATTAGGGGTGCATCTGACTGACGTGGTGTAAATAGCAATCTTGTCAAAGGAACCTGTGATCTTAGTCCTCTTTCCAGGAGATGATTGCTGATAGTCCAAGCGGACAAATGTGACAAGCCTCTAATTTGATGGGATTGATTGTTCAGTCTGCTAGAGCAGCTTCGAATGTGCCCAACATGCATCTGAAAGTCTGCACTGACCTGAACCTTCTCTGTGGTTGAATAATCCTTCCTCTTCCCACCATCTCCAACAGCCTTGCACTGCAGACATTTCCCATCCAACTGCCTGTGCATCAGAAACAATAGGCTATTTTTAACCTTATTGTTATTAGCTAATTGCTGTTAGGCCTATTATTAAAAAATAGCTCATTATTCTTAGGCTTATTTTAGTAACAGATAATTGCTATTAGGCTTATTTTAATAACGCATAATTGCTGTTAAGCCTAAAGTTAAAAATAGCTAATTAATGTTAGGCCTATTGTTATCAATAGTTAATTATGTTAGCCTGTTAATACTGTAGCTAATTGAAGTTAGGCATATGGGAGACTGTTGCGTGATTTTTATGCTGGTGCTGCGCACTGTTTTAAATTAAATAATTCCAACACTGTTTTTGGACCTGTAACTTTTGCTTAAAGAACTGTTGACGTGTCCTTTAGACCAGCAAGCTTATTTTCTTGTTGAATTGTTACATTTTATGTGATGTAAAATGTGCGTGCTTTTTATAATGGCAGAATAGGCATTTTTCTTTAAATTTTTTAATTTAAAAGATTGTGTAGCGCCAGCATCAATCTATAGGATAGTAGCCATTTTAAAATTTATGCAACATTTACCCGTTGCTATGAACTGGTAATTGCTCTTAAGCCTGTTGTCATCAATAATCTGGTACCCTGCAGTCCCACCGTATGACCTCACTCAAACTAGTTAGCTAGACAAATAGTGAATGGCGAAGGCTCTCAGGCATGTTCCAAGATCTTTAGCAGTATTGGAAGCCTAAACAAACAGTGGTATTTGGTTTTATATGCCCTAGCAGGCTCCTTTATGCATCTGAAACAAGGACATTTGGTTTCCATTTTCATTGAAAATGCAGACAGCACCACAATATTGAAAATTTATTCTTATTTAACTTCTGTTTATGTAAAATCAGCAATGTGACATCATTCCTTCTGAGCATTCATTTTCAATTGCCACCATTGTGTTAACACTTCTAAATAGATCATCAAAAGAGAGTAACTTTTTTGAAATAAAAATACACTACTCCTCCCCCCTTTTTATTAATTGAATATCCCCATTTCATTATAATGTTATTTTTATTAATCTTAATTTTGCAGAACCAATTCCCCAAGCCTTGGAAGACATGATGTCTATGGAAAATGATTTTCCTTGTCGAGCACATTGCCTTGCTCGTTGGTAAGGAAATTAAAAATTACATAAATATTAACATTTAACATTTTATTTTTCTTATAAAATACATTCTGTCATAAACTTAATTGTTAAATAGCCAGATCATTAGGACAGATTTCATTTTGTATGCAGCTTGACAATGAAATTGCACCATTTTGCAGCAATCATTGGGAGCACTTTAAAAATTACTATATAGGTGGACAGTGTAGAGAATGTCATTGGTGTAATTATACTTATGAAATCTACTAATTGCATAACAAAGTAGGGTAAAATGAATATTGTTTCAGTTTTCAATATATCTACACTGTCTGGACACTTAATTACGTACACCTACTTAGTATCTCATTGAGCCTCCTTTTGTCTTCAAAACATCTTGAATTCATCGAGGCATGGATTCAACAAAAGCTGAATGTTTTCCTGAGTTATTATGTACCATGCAGATATGAGTGCGTTCAATACTGCTTGAACATTTGACGGGATACAGGCCTGGAGCAAATATTCCTTTCCCACCTCATCCCACAAATGTTCAATCTGATTGAGATTCAGCGACTGGGTGGGCATTGCGGCAAAGAAAAGCCGTCATCTTGTTCTCAGAACCATTCCACGGTGATGCGGGCTTTGTGCATTGGAACATTATCCTACTGGAAGTACCCATCTACTTTTTGATACTTAATGGATTCACTTAGAGGGCAACGGTGCTTTGGCATCCAGATGAGAATTCCTGGAATTCCTGGCAGTCCTGGAAGTGAGAAGTTCTATGCCATCCAGCTTATGCTCCAGATCTGGTGCCCTTGGACTTTCACCTGTTCGGAGCTCTAATGCAACACCTTGCTGCATGTGCTCCAGAGTGACAATGAGGTGAAAATGTATTCTACACTATGAGCAAAAGTTGATCTCATGTTGTAAATGTGAATGGATGTTATGTTGAGAATAGATCAATGTTCATCGTTTAAAATGCATATAATAATGTGGTTTTGCTGTGAAAAATTTACTCAATTACTTTTTATTTCCCATCATGCATTTACTATTTTCAAATTATTAAATGGTAAATTAGAAATAATTTTTTCCAACATAAAACGCTATACATTGTCTCGTTTGCATATCTATCAAGAATCGGTGTCTTATGCTTGTACTACTGTAACTGGGCCATTTTAATTGTAACCTTTGGTAATCGCCTTTTATATCATTGTTTAATTAATTCTAAAATTAATTTATAAACACTAGTTTCTTCTTCGATAAAAATCTTTGATGAACACCTAAGTTTTTAGTAGATAATTGTTGTTAATTTTATTTTCAGGTATGGTCTGAGAGAATTTGTTGTTATCTGTCCGTTGGTTTACTCTGATTGCATAACTAGTGAGAGCAAAGCTAAAATAGTTTTGAGCTCAATTTGTATTGCAATAAATAACGCTAACTGGTAAAAGTTTTTTGTTTGATGTTGTTTGATTGTAATAGCGTTTTTAAAATAGTCTACAAATTTTTTTTCATTCTGCTAATATTTCTAGTCATGTACCAGTCTTCGTTCAGCTTCATCAGTTGCAACAGTCTTATTATCTGGGGGTCTGCGAAGGTGGTGGAATCAGAACAAACTTTGAAATGGTTCACTTAAAAAAGGCTCCTGCACAGTGCAATCACTTGGCAGGACTATTGGACATCTTTAAAATGAAACTGGTAGGTATAGGGTATTCAAATATTGTGATTAGACAAGAGAAATGGTTACTTAATCACATTTTTTTTCAGAATACAGTAGAAACCTGATAATGCAAATCTTTAACAGACCAGATAAAAATATTGAGTTATCAGGTTTTTCGAGTTAAACAATTAATTGAAAAAGGTATACATGACAATTACAAAGACAATATGATTAGGACTAGGAAAAAAAAAACTGCTCAAAATATTTTCATAAATTTGATTATCTTTTACCGAGAAGCATATACAATTATTAAGCAGTGGAATAATGAAGCTACTTATTGGTTTTACATACAAGATTGAACTTAGGAATGTACCTTACCATTGGCATGTCCTGCTTCACCAGTTAGTTGAGATTTGATTGGCCTATTGGGGTGGGAGTTAGAGCTGCCTTCTATAGGGTACATAGGGTTGTAAAAGCTTTCCAAAACCTACAAAAAAAACTAGGTGCGCATTTTAATCCAAAAATTACGGTATTTATTGAGATGTCTGAAGAAAAACTTTTACGAAAAACATTTTCAGTTACATTAGGCAGGCTAACAAAAGAGTCTTTTAAAAATTCAATAGCTTTCTTAGCTTTAGTAGAGAGCATTAAAACATTAAAATTTCAAACACAGTGCAGTACATGTAGGAATGATGTATTGATTAGTCACATTGTTGGTCATCGATTCAGCCAATCGGTGGCCAGCTGATGTTAATTGGGATCAAATGGAATGAAAAGGAAAAAAATATGTTAGTTTTGTAAATTAATAAGTTTTTTCCTTAACTCTGGAAAAATTTCTAAAAGTTTTCAATGTTTTAGCAAAAAATTTGTTTCAGTTAACAAGTGAAATTTCTTTTACCATCTGTCTAAGAAAAGAGTGTACCTATAACTTTCTTGGTAACACTGGTAGAGTGGAAAATTTACCGTGCCTTGCATGAGTAGGCTAATTTGAATGCAAAGAGTTTTAGTACAACTGTGAAATAGCAGTAAGTGCAAAATATGCAAACCGGTTCAAAGCAGTTTTCTTGTGTTTGCATGCAAAAGGTCTGAAAGTATCGTAAGCAGCTGCTGCATGCTACATGAAAACATCGACATTTATAAGGAACTGTGTGAAGCGTTTTGAAGATACAAAAACGTCATTGATCTACGTGGAAAAGCATAACAAGAAAGACCACTAAACAACAAGGCAAGCAGGTCGTAGAGACTTTATGAAGAATCTACTAATAACCTTGCGGGAAAGGCAGGAAAACTGAGATGTAGAGGTACTAAGTTTTCTCTGGAGACAATCAGAAGTTGTTTGCAGGAAAAAAAATCATAAAATGGCAGTGTATAGTGAAGAAACTCTCCTATCTGGAAACCATGTGAGGAAATGTGTCCAAGGACACAAATGGATGAAGAAAATCGTTTACTTGGATGAATCCTCGTTTTGGTCAAGTGATTCCTCATATCGAGTATGGTCATCCCTCATAAACAGAACTTTGCACCGTACAATAAAGCACCCTGTAAAGGTTCATATCTGGGGTTACTTCTCAAAAAGTAGATTTGGGAATTTATGCATCTATACTGGAAACCTGAATGTTCAAAGAATGACCCAAATCTACAAAAGAATCTGTTACCATCTGTTTGAAGGTTGTACAGAAAGACAATGTAAACTGGTTTCTTCAAGAGGACAATGACCCGAAACATTGTAGTAGGCTGTGCACCAAATGGAAGGCAAAACATGACATTGCAAGTTAGCTTGACTGTCTCAGTCACCTGATGAAAAATCCCGTAGAAAGTGTATGGGGTTACATGAAGCAAACGTTTTGCAGGAAATGTACCTGGAGTTTGAGTCAGCTGACTTTGACAGATTTGAAAGTCTTTACGTCTAGAGTTTGCTCTTAGCTTAGTAGAGAGCATGCTCTGGAGATGTCGAGCCATTATTAACGGCATCTGCGATTTGTTACAGCACACACCCATTTCTTAGACAGACTGTAATTAAATACTCAGGGATGGGTGGGACTAAAAGTACCGGTTTTGCAAAAGTTCTGTTACACTTGTGGATTCGTCGATATCGGGCGGGGGGTGGGGGGGGTGGAAGCATCTGCAGAGCAGGTGCCTTTGAAGACGTGGGCGATACCATAATGTAAACGTATATAGGTGGAATGAATGCGATTCAGATGCGAGGATATTGCAATGGAACATAAAAGAATTGAGATCTCTGCGCTCTTTCGCGTGGGCCACAACAAGTCTGACATTGCTAAGCAGCTCAACGTCAGCCAGACGACTGTCCACAGAGTCGCAGAGAGGCTGATGAAAGGGGAAGACCTGCCTTAAAGATCTGCAGGCAGACCTCGCGTTATCAATTGTGTGGGTGTCAGAAAAGCCTTCGAACGTGACCCGACTCTCAAAATGATACATTTCGCAAAGAAAAAGATGATTTCTGTGACCACAGTGTCCAGAGCCATCAAGGAAGAGGGTGGAAAAAGTTTGTGACCTTTGCTGATGTGGCAAAACCTTTGCTGATGGACGTCATGTGAGATAAATGTCGGGAGTGCCTTCATGTGAGATAAATGTCATTGCCTTTTCAACGACTTGAAGAGTCATGGCAATCGTATTGTTATCTTTTCTGATGAAAAAACCTTCAGCAAGCAGAACGACCGTGTGGTTAGCTTCGGCCAGGACATCTCTGAGGTCTGCTACGTGATACAACCAAGCACCCGGCCTCAGTGATGATGCTCGGTGTCGTGGTGTCAAATGGCATGAAAATGCCGCCAATCTTGTTCTCAACTGGTTAGAGGCCTACCACGGCCGGCTACAAGGACCACTTGACAAAGAACTTTCTGCCCTGGGTGAAAAATGCGGAAGGAATGCGGACTACTTCTTTCAACAGGACGGTGCCCCGGACCACAGTGCCAAGACAATTCAATAGTTTCTTGGGGTTGAATATGAATTTCTGATCTAAGGACATTTGGCCTCCTCAGACGCCCGACCTCAACCCTCTTGACTACAGCGTGTGGGCGCATATCGAGAGCAAGGCCTGCAAGATCCGTCACAGCAACGTCGACCAGCTGACAGCATCTGTGAACCAAGTGTGTGGATCACCATGAAGAAAGACTACATCGGGCCTAGAGCGTGTGCTTGCTGCCGATGGTGGTTACATCGATTAATATGCATTGTGTATACACCAAAGTCAATTCTGACAATAAAAACGGTGTCTAACTGCATCACACATGTAGTAATGTCATTTTTGCGGAGGTCCTCACATGTGTAACAGAACTTTTGCAAAACCCGGTATTGTTTGAATTATCTGGGAGTTCAACTTACCAGAGTTCAAGTTAATCGGGTTTGATCATATTAGTTGTGGTATTTAGAAGGATATTAAATGCCCATTTAATTGTGAATTTACAGTCGTGATTAATGTACTTATCATAAAGAATGTCATATAGTATGAATTAAATATCCTTTTAATCTTTTATCCTCCAAGAGTCACTGCTTTACCTCAAGCTACTTAGAGATGTCAACTTTATTTATTGATGAAAAATTGGGAAGAAAATTTCACAGCCTGGATTCGAACCAGGAACCTTCAGCTCATGCTGCTGATGTGCTAACAATTGTGCCACATGAAAGCATTACGCTATTTATATGTCTTTAATTTTATTTAGCTATCTTCATGTTGATTCTTTTTTTCATATCTGTAGATGGCAAGAACAAGCATGGTATTTTAGTTTCCTTTTGCATGAATTCCATTCTCAGAATCAATTCAATGACTTGTTTATTGTGAAACTCATTGGTTGCTGATAGAGGTCGTCCAAATCTTTGACACACAGATTAAGGGTTCCAGCTTCGCCATTTTTGCATCTGTTGACCCTGTGCCACACACACACACACACACTGCATTTTTGCATCTGTTGACCCTGTGCTTACATCGACACATTCATTACCGTAAATGATTTGCATTCTTCAATGACTTTTCATCATCTTCTGCAGTCAAGAAGTCAATGACATCTTCTTGCTTAATAAGGCCCCTGGCTAGAAACTTTTATGGGGGACCCCTTTCTTCCATTGGGCCCCTGGACATTTGCCAGTCTAGCTGGTATATCGCTGCAACCAAAGAATTCTGCTAACGGCCCTTGTATATCGCTGCCACTGTTATCAAAATCGCAGTCGTCATTACCGGTCTTGTTTCATATTCATAGTCCATTCCTAATTACGATGCCCAACTGACTACTAACCGATAGCATCCAATGTGTCACCCTATAGTTACGTCTCTGATGAGAACCCTTCACAGGATTCTATTTTTGCCACAATAGTAAAGCAAACTTTTACTATAATAGTTTGTCACTAACTGCGATTGTAGAACAGACAGTACAGAACATGATAAATCACATTTCACACTTGTTATGCCATCTATTGATGAAAAATGAATGCAGAGGCATTATTTTTCATTCAACTTTGTGTTTATAGTGTGAACTCAGATGATGAAGTGGTGACTAAGGCTGTAAAAAACACACTTATAATACCTGATGTTCAAATTGCATTATCTGCAGAATCTGATTCACAATGTTTATTGTTCTATGCCCTTCTAGATTTAAACTAATCTTCCCAAAACAGTAATTAAAGAAATAAAGGAATTATGGATTTTTTTTTTTTTTGCAATAATTATAACTTTTCTTTATCAAGCTCTGTTTCACTTTACACTATCACAAGTTTGTGAATGTTCATTGTTGATAATAGTGTAATCTAAACAAATCTTAACAAATACTCATTGTTATTACTGCAAAAAAGCTTTCTCCCCGCTGTCTCTGAACTCTTGCCCAAACTTAACAGGGAGATAGAGGGGATGTATAATGAACATTTTTTTGGCAGTAAACCCATGGTCGGAAATGACTCAGTGTCCAACAATGCCTACTCAACTAACTGGACACGTGTAATGCATTTTCCTTGAGCACGTTTTACCAGAGCTTTTGGATGACATACCTTTGGTGATTCGCCATGATATGTTGTTTCAACATGACGGAGCATCTCCACATTTCACCCATGAGGTTCGTGATTATCTGAATCTCAGATTTCCAAACAGATGGATTGGTCGTGGTGATTCTATTAACTGGCCACCACAATCATCTGACCTCACATGCATAGATTTCTTCCTGTGGGGTCATATGAATAATGCAGTGTATGAAACTCCTGTGGGATCAGTGGACGAACTTGTGGGCGTGTGGCAGCTACTGCAGCAGACATTCTGGAAATTTCTGGAATTTTAGAATGCTTTAACAGTTTGATGTCATGGTGATGTGAAGCCTGTATTGAACAGCTGGTTGTTATTTTGAACACATACTGCGATAACCTTTGTTGTAAGCTACATGATAATTAAAATTAATTAGATACCATGTCTCTTCATACAGGTGATCTTTCAATGTGCTATTGTTGGACAGTGAGTCATTTATGACCATGAGTTTATTGGCAAAAAGTGTGTGATACAGGGTGGTTATAATTAAACTTTCCCTACTTGCAAAATGAGTAATGCACATACAGGAAACGTAATGTGAACATTGTCCAGGACATTGGGGAAGACAAGTAATGACTAAGCAAGTCCATTGAAGCACTTATAATGTGTGGCAAAATCATATAATATGCATGGTTTCTGATAAAAATGTGCTTGATATGGCACCCGTCAGAGTCCATTATAATCTGAAAGCATAGGATAGCATGCTTTACAGCTGCACAAAGTATCTCCATGGATATGCCTGCAACCTCTCTTGATATGCTTTTCTTCAGATCGGTCCGTGAGGCGCTTGCCCATTATGTTATCTGTGACTTATCAACACACCTGGTGGCTAGATATGATACAAATGACAGTAGTGGCACTGTGATGCATGCAAATCTTGTGCTCCATAATCTGGACATTATTCCTACCAAATTTGGTACCCAGACTATAGTTTCCAATCTAGAGTGTGCTATATAGGGAAAGTTTAATTACAACCATCCTGTACATCCCCTCTACTCCCCTGTTAAGTTTAAATTTAAAATTATAAGTGATAGAAAAATTTTGAGACCATTTTATGATAACATTGAAAAAATTTACAAGGGTCATTAGACAAGTAAGTATCCTATCATGTGGTGTTGCTAGTAGTTGGGGAAGAAAAATGTTTGTGCATGAGTTTGTCAGCCAAAACTGTAATAATTGGCACAAGCTCGTTTTAGTTCATTGTTCAACATCCTTAAATAATTGAGTCCAAACTAATGCCCCGTTAGTAATGACTAATGTCCAGCTTTAGAACAATTCTCTTGGCCTAATTTTGTGGTTCTTTTTAATCATGGCATCCACTTTGATCCTTATCATGCATGTCTCAAATGAGATAGCTTGATCTTTGTTCTTCAAGCACACTCATTAGTAATAGGTAGAAAGCTTTATTACAGTTTTTGGCATGTCAAACTAGCAGGTAGATGTTTTTCTCATCTATATAAACATTGCTCTCTTACATATGTGAATTCAATTAGCATACAGCTTTGTAGTTTTTGACACAAGAAATCTACACTATGCAATCAAAAGTTAGGGACACCAGCATTTCTGCTTCGCAGGCTTCAAATCACAGGAATTAGTAACTAGTGGCACGTCCTTTCGCTCTAATGACAACCTCCACCCCCCGAGGGACTTTCCACTAGTTTTTGGTAGTAAGAAGCTGGAATTTTCCTCTATTCCTGCCTCAGAGCACTGGTTAGTTTAGCCACAGATGAAGGATGGCGTAGTCTGGCTCGTAGTCTACGTTCCGATTCATCCATAGGTGTTCAATGGAATTGAGATTGGGGCTCTGGGCAGGCCAGTCCATTTCTTCAACCCTGTTGTCTTGACACCAGTCATGTACAGAACTTGATTTATGGCAAGAAGCATTGTCATGGTGATACAGAAAAGGCCCATCCCCGAACTGTTCCCACAATGTTGGCAGTGCACAGTTGTCCAACATGTCTTGATAGGAAACGTTCTCCAGGCATCCACCAAACCCAACTTTGTCCATCTGATTGCCAGAGTGTCTACCATGATTCATCGGTCTATAGGATTTGTTTCCACGGCTCCAAGCTCCAGTCTTTGAGGTTTATACCAATCCAAATGTCGCCTGCAATTGTTGTCAGTGATGAAGGTCTTGTGAGCAGCAGAATGACCGTGAAAACCCAGGAATGGAGTTCCCGGCGATTGGTGATTGTGCTAGCAACACAGGAAGCACAATTTCTGAACTCTGTAGCAATCATTTCAGCAGAAAACCTTCGATTGCTCCAGGTCACACGTGCAAGCACTCGACGATCTCTGTCTGTCAGTTACGTGGATCTGCCAGTTTGCTTTCGCATTGCCTATAGTTGTACGGGCTGTTTGTAAAATGTTGGAAATCTCACAGATTGACTTGTTGCAGAAGTGGTATCGTATGATGGTTTTATGTTGAAAGTCGCTGAACTCTTTTGAACGACCCATATCTTAATAATTCAAAGCTGATAAGTGTCTGAAGGTGTGTGATACTATTTAAGTAATGCCATTGTCATGCACATTTGGCACATTCCATAATTTATGAGAGGTGTCCTTAAACTTTTGATCACATAGTGTAGTACTCATTGTTGCTTTATATGTAGCTCAGAGGTGTTACTCAGTACAATTGAATACTATTACTCAAGGATATCAGACAGTGAACTTAAGCTATTGTTATATCTACTCACTGGACGGTAATGGCTTTATAATACATGCATAAATGATTTTATTTCCAAATGCTAATAATGCCATTAATTAGACGACCTTATTTATTAACCATCCCTTAAAAAGCCTTTTCGATTGTCCTATAACAAAATCTTTATTTATCAGTGTATGTTACTACATGATTCTTCATTAATTCATTGCTTTTAAAAAATATACTGGTAGTTCTAGGCTATCATTTAGTTGTAGGGAAATGTCCCAGTTTTTAGGTTTTTGAGAAATTGTCCTAGTGTTCCGAAAAAAGCTTATACCAGATTTCAACTAGAAAAGATACTGAATACGGGCTTGCCGACACTAATCAGTGACACAATACGATTGAAACTGGTAGGAATTTTTTTCAAACCATTCTGGTAAGAGTTTAGCAAGCCAGTTTCCTTCATATTGTATCGTTGATAAGAGTTTAGTAAGCCAGTGTTCCGTACCATTTCTAGTTGAGTGCTGCAAAAGTACTGCCTAAAAGAAAATACATACACTTTTAACTTGAAAAAGGTGTACGTATTTTCCTTTATTAAAAAACTAATAAATTTCCATGACACAATCAACAATATTTGGTCACCTGTCATCAACTTCCAATCACATTTTCAATGTGTCCTCCTTTTTAATTTTGGAAATACGAGGGGATATCAGAAAGTAATGCCATTTATTCTTTCAAAGAAAATTACAAAACAAACAGGTAAATAACTAACAAGGGAATCCCTCAAACATGTATGTCATAAATTTCCACCAAATTGAGGAGTGGAAACTGGATGTGAACTGTGAATGCAGCAGTGACGCATGGCAGATTTGAGTTCCTTGTCAGTCTCAAACCTCTGACCACCCAGAAATCATTTTATGGAACCAAAGAGATGGTAGTCTGAGGGCAAGTCCAGACTATAGGCTGGGTGGTCCAGAACCTCCCAACCGAAACAGGCCAGTTTTGCTTAGATGGCGTTGACAATATGCAGGTGTGCATAGTTATCCTGAGTAGCACACCACAGTTTAGTCAACATTTCACAATAGATTGACCCATGAGGCAGAAACTCTGCGAGTAGGATGCCTTGTATATCCGAAAAAAACTGTAAGCATAATCTTCCAAGCTAAAGGAGAAACTTTTAAATTTTTGCGAACAGGAAAATTTGGATGGTTCCACACCATACTTGCAGTTTTGGCTAAGGTGTGAAGTGCAAGACCCAGGACTCCTCCTGTCATTCAGAAAAGCATTTTCCTTCTGCTTGTACTGCTGCAGATGTTGCAGACTGCATGCCATTCTGTTGCTGGTCTGTTCTGGTGTCAGATGTTTTGGAATCCAACATGAACAGACTTTGCAGCACCCAAGCTTCTTATGAACCATGTTCCATGCAGACTCATAGGATTTGTGAAACGTTTCGCCCACTTCTTTCAAGGAAATGTGACACTTTTGTCTGATTGTGTTGTTAATGTCCTCAATAATGGCTGGTGTTGCCACCTATGCAGGCCGTCCAGACGCTGCTTATTGGCAAGGCTAACTCTTCCTTCCCGAAATATTTTACACCATTTGCACACATTGGAACAGTCCAGACAGTTGGCACCATAAACTCTTACCATTGTCCCATGAATTTCAGCAGGTTTCTTACCTTTTGTGAAAAGAAACTTTATAAGAGCTTGCTGTTTTTCCAGTGTAGATGATGTAATGCCAGTGGCCACTTTTAAAACGACTGGTAGCATGTAATGCACGTGCACAGGAACAATGCTTGTTATGCAATGTTTGTGCATTTACTCAGCCTTCTTGGCTATATTAATTTATATACGGCGACTATATTTCCTCCGTTAAAAAATAAATGGTGTTACTTTCTGATGTCCCCCTCGTATGATCATCCTATTCAATAGACAAGTTTCACAGTATCTTCGACGCATGCGCAGATGCAGTAGCGCCACACTGTGAGAGCATGGAAAAACGGCCAAGAAGATAGAAACCACATTCTTCCCATATGGAGAACATGTACGCGAAGAAAGTAATAATGAATGAAATGTTGTTTTGGGGAATCATTCTGAAAAAAAATCTTCTATTCTTAGATATCATCTTATATAATGTTGTCCAACAACATTTTTATTTATTTATTTTATTTATTTATTTATTTCAATGGGTTAAAAGAATTACAATAGAGCCCTACGAGGCCAGTATGGTAAAAATCAACAAGTTAGGCCAGGAGGGCACTGTGAGAAGAACAGTATAAATTAAAAAACATGATTAGTAAGTAATAGTAAATAACTGAGATATAACAAAAACAAAAAATCTATGGGCTAAATAATGAAATCTAACTAAAATACAGATAAGCAATGAGGCAAAAACAAATAAAAAAAAGAAAAAAGAACAAATAAAACTAATAAAACAAACTAATGAGACAAATAAAACAAAAGAGCAAATAGAGCTCCTGAGATAGTAGTTGTAACAAACTAATGATAAAGCTTTGATAGGGTATAAAACAATGAGAAACTAAAAAGAAAAAAAAGTAGCCCCCTAACAGCTTACTTAACATTAAGGTGACGAATTGCATAATCAAAACAAAAAAATGTTTTTATTTAAGAAATGATATAGCAAAGGTAAATTAAAACAATTTAGAAATTTACAGATTGATAGGTAAATTATAAAAACAGAAGGTCCGAAGAGCTCTTCGGAATGAAGAGTAAGATTGCAAAGCCCGTATCTCCAATGGTAATTGGGCCCAGCATTTAATCCCTATATGGGAAAACTTCTATTCCGAAAATTTAATTGTGAGGATGGAACTCTTATCTCATTGGCAAGACGAGTGATATGGCAACGAAATCAAATAAAATTATCAAGTTATCTCTTAGACGAAGGATACATGGAAGGTGTTAAAATACGTATCTTGAAGGAAAGAAGTTTGCTCTAAAATAAGCAGATCTTCTGAATAAGGTGGTTATTCTCGGGTGTGTATCTTGCTCAGTTATGAAGAAATTCAAGATGTATATTGGGAATGCCCTGCTGTGCAAATTAAATGCTATTTAAAATGTACAACCTCTGAAGTCCAATAAAAAATGCTTTAATGTTCAAGCGAGTTGTTAGTACGATGAAATAAAACCTAGCCAAATACATATTGTGTGAATATTCAGTTTATTTTTTTTTGTTGTTGATAAAGGTTGATAAAAATGCTGTACTAGCGTTTTTTAAAATGTATTATTGTGTTATCAGTCTCTTAGGGATCCAATCAAATAACGATAAGACTGCTCCAGGTTTTAAATATTTTTTGTGGTAGTGCAATAGCTGGCGAAAATCACGGTCTTTAAAATGAGCAGAGTAAACAACGCTCGCCTCTGTCACTTTAAACTTTGGATCACCATCTTTCTTAATTTTAGCTATCTGCTGTTTCTTAAGATCGTCTGACTTGGGAAAAGGTGCTAAGTGATTCTAGGAGTGATTTATTTCCATAATTAAGGCATCCGGGAACAATACAAGCCACGTTACTATGCATGGCAACCGCAACAGTGAACAGTGAGAAAGGAGCTGATGACTGGAGATCTCCTTCAGACGTTTGTTTTTTTCTCATCAGATGGCGATGCTAATCGCTGAAACTAGAGTGCCTATAATAAGAGTGTGGCCAACGATGGTGTTATTTTCTATTGGCTAAATGCTTCACGTGATTAAAATCGGCCATTACTTATCCAAGTTACAATAGTCAGGAAGCGCAATTGAATACATTTTTCATAATAAAATTTATTTAACTCTTTCAGAACGTTATAATTAGATATAGAAAAATAAACTAAATGCAACCTAACCTCACACTGGGTTAATTTCCAGAATTTACACATTAATTACAAAAAAAAATAATAAAATGTACACTATAATTTTGGACAGAGGGAGTATTTTATGGAATTATATATTGATTTATAATAATATAAATTGTTTATTGATAAATATTCTATACTTTGGTTGAATAATCTAAAATATTTTTAATAAAAAAATTAGAAAATAATTTAAATAATAAGTTGAAGTTAAAATGATAAGGACAGGTTTAATATTTCATCTAATACTTCATATAAGTCAAAAAAACAATAAAACAATTTAACGAAACAACTAATTTTGAATTTTACATAGTCTATGGGGGTTTTAATTTCATATAAAAAATTTTTTTGTAATCTTTTAATTTATCTTTTTCATTGTTTGTTTGATTAATGTGTACAGAAATAGCAAACTGTTATTTAAATACATGCATTATATTTTTTTGTCATTAATAGTTAATTTTAAGAGAATTAAACAAAATAAATTTTTCACTATGATTTTTAGCTAAATCAAGATAATAAAATTGACATCCAAAAAATAGATAAAAATAAATAAATATCCACAATTAGGTTTAATAAAATAACTATCAAGGTAATTTATTTCAAATTTTTTTTTTAAATAAAATTTTAATATCAAAACTAAGATATATTTACAAAACTTAGATTTAGATCTTTAAAATAATAAATCTACAGAAGCCGCATTAAAGTCTGAAGTGAAGTTCATAGTTGATTACTTATTAAAATTTACCAAAAAAACATTAACCTACTTAAGCCCTAAGATGATTTGTAATAATTCTACTATAAATTTGCACATAAAATAATGGTCTTTCAAGTCTAAACCTTTACATCATGATGCTCCTTATATTAAATATTTATTTTTAACTTCAAAACCAATATATTACTAGTTATGAATTTTTTAAAATTTCATGGTCATTATAAACTATTATAAATTAACCTAAAGTTTTTTTTATTTATTCAATAAAAATTATAAAATACTCATTTAATTAAAAGTATTACAATGTTATAATACAATCATACTGTTATATTAAAAATATAAGCTTAAACATACATTTTTTTCTTCTTGTTATTCTTCTTACTATTTTTATTATCCATTTCTATATTAATAGTAAATATGCGATTATTTTAATATTTTTTTGAGGTTAATTTATTGTTTTGATTTACAATGTGATTTTATTACATTGTAAGAAGAAAGAAATGAATTTTTACTTTTTTTGTGAAATAATTAAAAATTATATAAGTTATAAATTTCTTTAAATTGTAATATTTAATTACATATTCCCGAAAAAATATGGTATACATTTTTTCGAAAATATGGTATACATTTATCATACAAAAAAAATAATATCGAAATGTACACCTTAATTTCGGACAGAGGAATTATATATTGATTTATAATAATATAAATTGTTTATTGATAAATATTCTATACTTTGGTTGAATAATCTAAAAATATTTTTAGTAAAAAATAATTAGAAAATAATTTAAATAATAAGTTGAAGTAAAAATGATTGCATTAAAAAAAGAAAGAAAATATTCTACACTTCAACAATAAAATTTGAAAATTAAATATCCAATATAAGGATAGGTTTAATATTTCATATAATCCTTCAATTAGTTCAACAAAACAATAAAAAATTTAACGAAAAAACTAATTTTCAATTTTACATACTCTATGGGGGTTTTTAATTTCATGCCATATATCATATAAAAATAAATTTGAAATGTTTTATTTTTCCTTTTTTTTTTTTGTTTATGTTTGATTAATGTCTAGAGAATTAGCAAAATGTTATTTAAATGTTATATTTCTTTGTCATTAATTAGTTTCTACGAAATTAGGTCTCTATATTGTAATTTATTCCTATATAATCTTCGTTTTGCCATACAAGCTTAATCCAAGTTGGATAAAAAATGGCGGCGAAAGCCCGTTGGCCACACTCTTATTATAGGCACTCTACTGAAACTTGTCTATTGTACAGAAGAGTAGAATTGTTTCTTCATTATGCTTTTTGTTTGCTTTTGGATATCTTTATACACATATAGAGTTTTGCATGAATTACAATTCTGATTAGACTAAATAATTAAATTCCATGCTATTATCATTTAATCATATTCTTTTATTGCTCTGTAATTTTTATTTTTATTTTTTAAAATTTTAGGCAAGTCCTGGAATTACAATTCCAGTGATAATATCCATTCGTTTTACATATGTTCTGCAAGATTGGCCTGAATTCTTTTGGCCCCAACAGCCACCAGGTAATTTTCAAAAACATGAAAACTATTTGTAAAATTTGAAAAATCATTAATTGAGAAGATTCTGATTGAATATTGTATCTATTAATGCAGATTTTGATTTAATGATGGGAGAAGTTGGTATAACGGGTTTAGGAGAATTACCCTTTGGTGCCTGTGAAGATCCTATAAGGTGTGTACAGTAATAACAAATTGATGATAGAAAATTTATGGAATCTAAAATATAAAGCAAGAAAATATCATGCCTGGATAGGAAGGAAAAACCTCTTACCACCGAACATCTAGCATATGAAATGCTGGAAGTTTTTTTTTTTTCTGTGGTAAAAGGTTTGTCCTTCCTATATAGGCAATTCCACACAACAGTTCTTTATTTTTTTCAGTTCAAAAGACTTAATTACGATTGCAAATTTCTCTGCCAAGCTAACTGTTAACCATAGGCACACCGGGGGGGGGGGGGGGGGGGTAAAT
>JAHWFO010000281.1:1636877-1653129 GCA_023313115.1 Rhysida immarginata | reverse complement strand
CCCCCCCCCCCCCCCCGACAAGCAGAATTAGGCCAGCCCCCCCCAAAAAAAAAATTCTGGATATGGCCCAGCTGTTAACTGACTTACAGAGGGTTGTTAGGGATCTATGCTAACAATTAGCATATTTAAATGTGGAGCTTGCATTCATTTCACGTGAGCTTTCGTGTGGAATATTGTTAGGGCAGGTATTAAAATAGTTAGTATTCGAACAGCCAGCTAAAGACATTGAATTATGCCACCAAAAATTGACAGGTTTTGGGAGTGCTAGATAACAGCCCTTTCCGACATTAAATTCAGCTATTCCAAAATTTTGAGAGCATGCAAGAAGCGAGACTTCTTAGTTTCCAACAAATAACATTGGCAAAACCTGAAGTGGCATAAATTTGATCTTTCTCACTACCCACAAACTTCAATGCAGGATCACTTTGAAATAGGATGATGGACGGGGTGGCAAAATTTTCGACTTCAAAGGTTTCGATTTCAAAGTTGCAATTTTAAAAAGTTTCGATTCGAAAAATTGAAGATCTTGAAATATGTCATTCCAAAATTTCGCTTGTTGAAAAAGTGCATTTCAAAAAATTGAGTTTGAAAAACCGATTTCGAAAAATAATTTATCGGTTCCCGTTCTGAGGACTTCAGAAAATGGTACCATGAATGCAAGGAAATGCTTTCAAAAGGTTTCATGATCATGGCAGGATGCAACTACAACATCAAGTTAACTTTACACAGAATCAAAGTCAAAATCAAAGTCAACATCATGTACTACCAGATTAATGTTCTAACCCTCATGTTTATACTTGACATCCCTGGTGTGCACGGTATTGAAGTAAACAAGGTATGCCTGAACTGAGACAAGGCGTTGAGTCATACTGCCGTATCTACTCGCCTGTTCCTGGAATGTATGCAAGAAGATACTGGAATCTACTCCATTCCATTCAGGACATACCCATCAAGTTGCTGGACACATTGCCTATGGAATTTTGTGGCTTTGACCTACTTAAATAGGCCCTCAGAAAGAGATGGAGGGTCTCTTTGGAAAGATTACGAATTGATCTTAGCGTTCTGTGTTCCAGCCTCTTGCAGTGGAAAGTGTGATGGAGGTCAGTAGCAGCGATGCATGGCGACTAGATTGAATACAATCAGTGGTGGTGAAAGGGATTTTCCATTTTTTCTGGCCCTCTGTAACTTTTTACCTTAGATCCCTTACAACCCTCTGTAGTGGCCAAGGCCAAAAAGTCTAATCAGTCAGTTCGTTAGTACTTGGTTTGTTATAAATACCAGTTGGCCGATAATGATGTGGCCTACTGTTCTTGTAAATGTTGGGTTAGGATTGAATCAAATTCTTGGGACTCTTGCTGTATTTTTTTTATGAGAACATGTATTAAATTGTAGTTAATTTTGCATGGTCCAGATCAACATGAGGTGCAGCAGTAACATTTTCTGGATATCTTCCTTTCAACTTGGTATACTGTTTGAACGCAGTTTTCACTGGTATATTCACATGAGAAACTTGTTTATGTCATGACTCTGTGACGTTACTCCCCTTCGTCATATAAATGTATCTTAGAATGAAGGTTATGGAAGGATCGCTAATAAATTTCCTCGGTTCTAGTTCACTTACCATCTGATCATTTCCCGCTCAACTGAACAACGTAAGGTGGCAACTTAATCAAGAAAAGGCATGCAATGTGCAATAAGACAAATGTATTACGTCAGGAAAAACCAAAATCGCTTTATTTGAAACAATACTTTTATTTGCTTTAGTTACAATATGTAAATTAAATATAAAGAGAGTAATGATCTGAATTTTAATTGACTAAATGCTGTAATTGAATGAGAGATATATTTATATGAGAGAAGTTTGAGATGTGAGCTTGCCTTAACACAGAGTCTCTCTGATGAGCTCGTGTTCCGCATTGTGCCTCTGCACCAGTCGTTCAGTGTTTGTACATGATCGCATACCGTATGTTTGTACTAGTCATAGAAAGATTTCATAAATCTACTTACAGTCTCACTTAGGTCTGCTTGCTTTGCCGTGATGCATACATACTTCGTCCTTGTGCTGTCAAACTCGGATCAATGTGAGCCAGGTATCGTGATTGATCCTGTCCTGCTTTATGCTGTTTTCCTCCTCATGTTAAGTTGCCTCATTAATTGTCATCTGATGTGGCACCCAATTGCTACTTCTCCACATTCTCTGCCATTGAACTCGGCTCAAGCCCCACTGAAGTCTAAACAGCTCCTTGCAGTCGCCCTGGAGTCAGATAACCACTGATAAACGTCTCCTCTGGCAATCCTCCATCGCAGTGTGCATTGAAACTTCCGCACTTGTCCTCCGTAATTAACAATTCGTAATGCAGATTTATCACTGGTTTGCTTGGGGATAACTGCTTATTGAGTCTGTTACTTTATGCACACTTTTTCAAGGATAAATATTTCTGCATCCCTCATGCTGAATTTTTCCAGCATCCACTCTAGAGATGTTCGAGCTTACGTGCTCTTTCTCTTTGCATCCATTCCTGATGACGGTTGCTTTTCATCTTTCCACTCTCTCCTCTCTCTCTCTCTTTCTCTCAAAGAATTTCCACACTCAAAATAACACACAAAAAAGAGAGAGACTCGTTTTTTTCCACTGTTGATTGCTTTGTTCAGAATTTCTTTGCCCAATCTGTATTTTCTCCTCTGTTGTCAATGCCCCCACTACCCCTACCTCGTGTTCATCTTCCCAGATGAGAATCAGGAAGCTGAGAGTGTGCATCAATGGGTCAGCTAATGTTCACATATAGGAGGGGACGATAAAGGTTAGGTAAAAAAGAAAACTATAAGTAAAAATTTGCTCTTATGCTTTCTGCTTTTGAGGAGGGCTTTATTTTATTTATAATCAATAAATAATTTGAGTTTAATAAAGTATATATTAATATTTCTATAGTGGAGTCAAGGAACACAATCATGCTTTTGTGATCTGTAATGACCAATGCATAAGTATCATCACAACTTTATTTCATAATCTGAGGCAAGTAGTCTATTTATGAAGAGCATAGTTAAGGCATTACAGAGAGGGGTTTGAGCTATATTTTTTCCACCAGTACCACTGTGAAAACCTTATGTATTTTTGTAAAACAAGATTCTCCTACTTCTCTGTTTAATCCTGTGAATGCAGACCTGACTGATGCCTGAAATCTTCAAGACAGTGAACGTCCTAAAAATCATCCAGAAGTTCCTAAATGATTTTAAAAAGCAGTAATTTTTTTAAAAAACTTTTTCTTTTTACATGAGTTTGTACAGGAAGTAAGTATATATATGGAGTTGTTTTTATTTTTTTCCCCTTTTTAACACAAGGGATAAAAGACAGTATCCTGCAGATGCCTTCCATTTTTGGCTTCACACACATTGGCTTTCTATTGTTTTCCATGACTGGTGTTAAAATATCTTGCTGTAGCCTGTTTTCTGTTTAAATTGCTTTAGGTGCTCTTGAGTTTGAGGTTTATTCATGAAAAAATTAAGTTGCATGCAGTCATCTCTGCAATTTAATGTCTTGCATTAAAATGTCTCTGATAACCTCCAAGTCAAAATACCATCTGTTTTCAAAATTTGAATGGTAATTGATCGTCCATTTTCAAAAATGATGTTCCATTTGTTTGATTTTTTTTGTTCACCTATTAGCACTCCACAGTAAATTTCTCAAGTTTCTAGTTTCTAAATCTGCAAAGAAAACAAAAAGAAATTAACTTTGATAAAATTTACTTGTTTTTAAACCATCTAGGAATTTATGCTTTACTCTGTAAAATCTTTCCTACTGATTAAAGCATAGAGATCTTTTCAAAACCTCCTGTTAGCTCTCCTTATCATTGCTGTATTATTCTATAGTCTATTCATTGAGAGTTTGAAGAGGTGGGGTGGAGGAAATTTCTATTAACCAATCACAGTGAACTAACCAATCATGCACTGTGATTGGATGGTTAAAAATTCCCTCCATCACACTCCTTCAAACTCTCACTGAAATGACTATAAGATATTGATCAGTTCACCTGAAGTTATGTGAGATTTATTATTATTACTTGTTATTTCTTCATTTTTCTACTTTGAGAAGTATTTTTTTTGAATGTGTATTAATATAAGGAGTTTTATGCTGTTTATAGCGAACTTCATCTTTCTACAACATGGCCATGTCTTTCTGAAGATGTGATTGTGGATAGTGATATTTACACGTAAGTAATGAGAGTATTCCCTTTTTTTTAAATTATTGTTTTTCTGGCAAAGTTAAAGCCGTTTAACCTACCATGGTATTTTCAGTAAAAATCATTTCCTAAGTGGCCATATAAAAGCTTTCTAATGAAGTGTATGGTTTGTTTTTGGATGTGTGAATATGATCTCAATGCATTTGAGACATATAAATGCTTTTCTCTGTATGTTAATGCATTCAGTATACAGTCGAACCTCAATATCTCGAATTTTATGGGAAATTGTGAGAGTATTAATAAAGGTATTGTGAGAGTACAGAGGACAATAGGAGATAATTGTATATGTATAGAGTTATGCCACTAATATCAGAAATGCACAAATGCTGTAAAGTCTCATACGTAATGGAGACTTGCCAAGGAGATTGAAAAATGTTTTCATGAGTTTTTTTCGTAACACATGAGAACTATCTAACTGCAACGGAAGCGATGTCAAATTTCTTCATTTTGATAAGAAAATTACTTGTAATGAAAAAAATCTTAAATCTCTAATGTATTTACCGTAACTTTTGGCATATAATACGCATATTATGCAACATAAAAGTTAAAAAAATCACATTACTGTGTATTATAAATAATTGTGCATAATATTCCGTTTTCCGTTAATAAAACCAGGGAAATTATGATTGGGGGGGGGGGGGTGCATTTTAAACAAAGTTGTATCTAATATTTAATACACATTATAGCATATTTATTCACTTTTTCTCAATTTCCTAAAACTGCATATATAATAATCTGATAATAAAACCAGGACAAATTTAAAATTTTAAAAAAACCTCATTCAACCAATCAGAAACGAACAAAAAACTGGGTATTACTTATTCCTGGCAGTTTCCTTTTTCTTTCGTGCGAGGCACTATAATAATTTTTGTTATATGATCATTTATTTTGAATACTTCTCATTTCTTGATGTTATAAAAATATAAAAAGCCGAATGTCTTTAAAAATCAGCCAACCATAATGCACTGCCCATTTGAACAAATATGGCAGAGCACTCCCTGCTGCTGAATCGCTATCTTAGGTACATAAATTGCATATATTACATGGATGAGTATTATACACAGGAAATTTTGGAAATATTTCTAAAATCATGCAAAAATTTAGGTGTATTACACTTGGACGCATGGTTTATACTGAAAATTACTGTAAATGCTTTGCATTTTGCTGGCACATGAAGTCAAAATTCGACATAGAGAGGTTTTCCGAGAAAATGTTTCGAGATAACGAGGGAAAATTACATTGAAATAAAAGTGAAAATGTAATGAAATAAAAATTTTTGAGATATCAAGGTTCCACTATATTTAACAAAATTACATTTAGGTTTATTTTGCCAATTTCATTAAAAAGCAATGCAGTTTTACCTATCTAAATAAATTTTGTTAATAAATGTTCAACATTTGATCATTAATTAGAATGTTCTTTTCTAAATTATTAATCATTTTAAAGTGATCTGGATCCATTACAAGCACCGGTGTGGTCGGTTAGAGTGCAAATGACAGAAAACCCTTCATGCCTACTAAGTAAGTGGATATTTGTCATCTATGTATAAAAATATGTTGTTTCATTTAAAACCATTATCATTTAACATTTGCAAATTTCTCATTAATTCTTGCATTTATATGAATTTATTTATTAGATGAATATCTGACAAGCTTTCTTCAGCTTGCCCAGAGACAAGAGACTGTTCGTCATCTGCTTGGAAAGAATGAAACTGATGCAACAGGTGACTAGACTTAATTTTTTTTATTTCGTATATTAATAGTGTGAAACTTCATCTAAAAACTGCTTTATTGATCATCCACCAATTTTCCACTTGGTTTTCAGTTTGCCAGCTTTATATTTAATAATTTGTGATTGCTCGAATTACACTGGTGTCCATAAATTAAGAGATTTGCTGAATGACACCCTTCCACACATTTGATCAGCACCAGACTTGGTAAGGCCATTCTATAGGTCCTGTAGACACCATTCCTTCTTTAAATACACATTAAACATATACATTAAAATAAGGAACACACTTACCTCATTGACCTTGCAGCACAGGTCATAGTGCATGTACTTTTTAAATTTAATTCGCAATTGAGCATTCGATGATTGTTGCTAATGGCTGCTCATTGTGCCCATTTAGAGAGAATAATTGGACAACAGAAGCAGGCCAGTCATAGGTTGAAGTGTCTCGGGTGCTGAACATGTCAACTAGTGTCATTACTTTGGATACAGTTCCAACAGGATGGAAACATCTACAGACACTTTGATCATGGTCATCTGAGATGAAATTATAGGAACAGGCAAAGCACAGACCAGGGACATTGTCAGAAGTCAATGGATTTAATGTTTCCAGGCAAATGGTATACAGAAGACTCTATTGTTGGCTTGGTGCATGCAGTATGCACACAAGGACAGTGGAATCAGGTCATGTTCGCATGATATACCCCGGTAGCCTGGACTCTGATTCTCGACACATCTGGAGAGACTGTGGGACATGGTCCTGCCCCGCTAACATTATTGAAGATGACCGTTATGGTGGTGGCGATGCCATCGTGTAGTCGCGCATCATGATGGGTTCCTGTACACTGCTGCAAGTCTTCGACAGAGGGGCATGACTGGCCAAGTGCATTGGGATAGTGTCCTGCAAGGGATATGATAGTTCCAGATTTCCTTTACATGGACAATAATGCCCATCCACTTCAGGCTGGTATAATGGATGACTACCAGGAATATGAGGACATTTGGTGCATATATTGGCCAGCACTTTTATGCAACCCCCCCCCCCCTCAGACCTAAACCCATCATCACTCTTGGAAGACATCTTGTGGCATGAGTACCACATACCTCTGCCAACACTGCAGGACCTGCGAAAATCATTGGTCCAGGAATGGGGTGCCATCCTCCAACCATTGCTTTGAGAATGCCAGCTCATTGAGCAGCATGTGTTTCTCTTCGTCTGTTTCCGTGTTTAAAGCGGACGTTGCTACAAGTTTTGTCTCGGGGTATCCATACAATTTTTTTGTTGTTCCGTCCCTAGTGGTGCTGCCACCATTATGTTTAGTGATTGAATTGTGTTTACATGGCCTAGAGAAAAGCCTTACTAATTTGGTGCTCATCGATTGTGCAGAAGGGTTCCATTCTGCAAATCCCTTTGTTAATGAATACCAGCGTACTAAAGAGATAAAGGTGTTTAAAATGTTTGATGAATGGTATCAAAAAAATCAAAGAAAACTGAAGATACGAGCAGTTAAATAGAGAAAAATAATCAAGAAAATTCTACGACCTGGACTTGAACCAGGGATCTTCAAGTTATGGACTGAGCCGCCATGGACATGGAAGCTGTCGGAAGGTCCCTAGTTCAAGCCCAGCCCGTGGAATTTTCTTTACTATTTTTCTCTAGTTAATTATTAATATTCCAGCCTCTTCATGCTTGGCTGCAAACCAATCTAATGCATGCAGACTGAGGTTCAAGGCAGTCTGCTCAGTGTGCTCTCATGGTAGGGGAGCCCCATTGAGACAGATAGAGAAGTTCAAATATCTCAGGACTACATTCACGAGTGTTGGGTGGCAGGATAGAGAATTGAATGCTCGGATCGGTGCAGCAGGCTGCGTCAGATGTGAATTGTGGTGATCCGTAGTAATGAAACCTGAGCTGGGAAACAAAGCAAAGCTCTCTCTTTTCAAGTCTATCTTTGTCCCCATTCTCATCTATGGTCATTAGTTTTTGGTAATGATTTAAAGAGTGTGTCGTGGGTGCAAGCAGCCAAAATGAGATTCCTGTGAGGTGTAGCAAGTGTTACCCTACCAGATAGAGTGCACAGCAGCACAATAAGGGAGTCTTTAGGTGGTGATCCACTACTTCTCCACATGGAGAGATCTCAATTGCGTTGGTATGGCCACATGACACTGATGCTGCAAACAGGTCTTCCTAGGCAGTTGTTATTTTCCAAGTCGGTGGGTAAGAGACCAAGGGGTCAGCCTAGAACCAGGTGGCTCAAACGCATGTAGAATCTGGGTATCTGGGTTCTTGTCGCTTGGGTATTATCATTGAGGACAAGCACCTGATGGCGGAAGATTGTGAGCATTGGAGATCCTCCATAGGGCTGCTGCCCCCGCGACTTTTAACGGATAAGTGGGTTTGAAAGGTAAGTAAGTAAGTAATTATTAATATCAGATATATGGTATGGAAAAACTCTTTCAAAGACCTGTTTTTCAATTATTAGGACCGATAGGTACTTATGTTTTTACAATGTGCGTCCGTCCGTCTGTTTGCCCGTCTGTCTGTTGGTGCTCTAGCTTTCGAACGCTTCCGAAGTTTCGACTTCCGTTTTCACCATTCGACAACTTAGGGATATCGGAAGACTGAGTTCGTTGGTGGAAAAAATCGGTGAACTACTTCCGGTTCAAAAGGTCAAAAATAATATAGGGGACCACGTTTTTCACTATACAATTCCATTTATAAATGGCCGTGTATTGCCAAATGCTGTTCTCTCTTTCGCATTCCATAGCTAAAACAGAGAAACTGCTTGTGAATTAAGTGAAGACACGTGATGGTCTTCCTTGATGGCCAATATCAGTCAGAACTGGTTCAAGGGTATGTGGTTTAGTGGTACCATTAAGGTCCACTGGAAATTTTCAAAACTAACATATGGCATATATTATATCAAACAGCTTGAAATAACATGTCATTATTGAATATTAACGTAAAATTAATGATAGTTGAAATTGGTTCAAAGGTACCTGCTTTTCGTGGACCCATTATGGTTCATTGGAACTTTCAATGCTAAAATATGGCATGTAATATATCAAATGACTTGGAATGATGTGCCATGAATGAATATAACGTAAAATTAATGATAGTCGAAATCAGTTCAAAGGCACCTGCTTTTCGTGGACCCATTATGGTTCATTGGAAATTTCAATGCTAATAAAATATGGCATGTAATATATCAAACGACTGAATGATGTGCCATGAATGAACACAATGTAAAATTAATGACAGTCGATATTTGTTCTAAGGCAGCTGGTTTCATGAAACCATTGTGACCCACCTTCCCCTCTTTATATTGATCAACAACTAGTGTTGGGTGGAACGTGTGTCAAGGGTTCGGGACTGATACTTTCGAGGTGTGAATCTTAAAATTTAAAAAAATAAAATCCTGCACCTGATCAATTAATTAGATATTCTCTCTTTATTCCCCATAAACCACAAAATATTCAAATAAGGGTAATTTACATGTGATTATTTAGACGTGTGTCAATGGTACAGCTCATGGATGATAATATTTAAAGAAAGTAACTTCAGCAGAGGGCCCTCTCTGAGCTAAAGACTATATTTCTTATTTAACTCTTATTATCAATCATAATAAGCGCATTAACAACATCAAGCATCAGATTACCCAACTAAGGGCTCTGTGCAATAGTTTAGTCACATCTCAGTTGTACAGGTTGATCCTTGTATAGGGATGACGCTACTCTACTTTCACTTACACATCGGCAGTGCTTATTGTACACATAGACTCAACGCATACAAGCGTCGTATGGACCTTTTAATTACGCATCGCATAAGAGGAGGCCCGCAGTAACCTCTTGTTCGCACTCTGATGTGTTCGTTACTCAATGAGATAGCATTAAATGCACTCCGGTGGTCGTGGTCGGCAACGTTTACTCAATGAAAGCAAGAGACACTCCCACACGGACAAAATGTGCAACTTCCCAACAAAATACGATTCGGATCAAGAACTCCTGTTTACGACTGATCTATAGCTTAGCTGCGGCCGTCTGACTTTAACATAACATTAAGCATAAATCTTAAGTAAATACTAATATGCATTTTCTATTTTAATTCATAGCATAACGTTTTATCTTGATCATAACAATGCGAACTCATTACAACGTTTATCCAATGTTCATTTACGCAGTTCTTGCCAATCCTACGACAGTCTCTAAGATAAGCGAACAACTGTTCTCTTTGGAAGAAACTTATTCACTTTATCTTTTGCTACTTAAAGTTTTACTGTATCTTCGCAATGAATCGATAAAATCCCTTGAACCCACAAAATGAAACGAACTCACCAAAAATGTCATCTACAATGCTCGTTGTCTTCGATGATGCGTGTAACCTCGATCTCCGATCGAACGTGACAACCAGTCGGGCCGTTTGGCATCGGTATTCTATCGGATCTGGACTGCTTTATTTTCAATTAAAACTGTATCTAGTATTTTGTACGGTTTAATGATTAAAAGCATTTCGCTTCAACCAGCGAACATAAATTAACAGCAGCACTAGAACTTTCCGGCGTTCCCACCAATTTGCCTCTCCCTCACGTCAGTCTCCAGCGGTTGCTCGCAGCCAAAAAAAAAATTAATAATATCCAAAAAACATAAAAAACAACAATAACAATAAAAGAAAACTGAGATCGCACAGCTTCTCAGAAACGATCTCAAAACAAACAATGCCTTCTCAGCAACAATGGCGATTCCTGTTGCACGAACATCGTTTCAACAGCAATCGTCAACAATTATTTAAAAAGAAAACAAGAGCCTTTTAAAACTGAATATATTTAAACATCTAAAATATAAAATGTTATTTTTTACTAATTAAAATTAGATGCTACAAAAAAAAAATATCTAAATTAATAAGTATTTTCGAGAGAAACAAAGAGAGAAAAGATTCAAACAAGAAAATTATAACTACCACCAAAAGTTTTTATAAAAAAGAAAAGGACCAAATAAACCCCTACATTTGCTCCGCCGGACCCATGTGACACTCACTGACATGGAATGTTACACCATAATGGTTCATTAGAACTTACTATGCGAAAATATTGTATGTTTTATATCAAACGACTTGGAATGATGTGTCATGAATGAATATAACGTAAAATTAATGGTAGTCGAAATTGGTTTCAAGGAACCTGGTTTAGTGGAACCATTATGGTTCATTAGAACTTTCAATGCTAAAATATGGCATGCAATATATATCAAACAACTTGCAATGACGTGTCATGAATGAATATTACGTAAAATTAATGATAATTGAAATTGGTTCCATCATTCGTGTTTTAATGATACCATTATGAAAGTATTGGAAACTTTCACTGCTAAGATATGGCATGTAACTACTTATGCCTTATATTATCAATAGTTAGTTTGTGGTAGGCAGTTTTTAACAATAGCAAGTAGCTACTCATTACTTCAATGATACATGCTTACGTAGAAAAGCGTTGGCAATAGTTTTTGAAGAAAGATTATTAAATAGGAATGCTAACAAATTAAAGGATTCATATATGTTTTAATCTATAGAGAAATGCTACTTTCTACATTTAACTTTTCAGATAGTTTTATTCAGTTTGAATTATACCTTTCCCTTAGAAGTACGCCTTGCTTAGCAGCCAGAGGCTTCCTTAGCAACCTCATCTAATTCATAACAATGAAAGGCTTCTTTAGAAATCAAATGCTTTCCTTTTTGTTCTCTATTTCTTTAAGATCCTATCGGTCCTGGGCATTTCGGTTGCCTGACTTGTTATTAGATACAAACAAACTTTCTTTATTGGCCTGCAGAGTAATTTCCTTTGGCCACGAGACATGTTTGACAACGTTTTCAAGCAGCTAAAAACTGTTAGCAAATGTTTCTTTTGGAATAGCTTGAAGTATTGGTGTCACACGTCCTTGGATGTCCAATACCTCTGCAAAATGTGTTCCTCTCAGTACTCTCTTGAGACAGAGAAACAAAAAGAGGTCTGCAGGCACACGGTAGCACTGTGCTGGCTGGCATTGCCATGCAACAGAGTCCACTATCCAATCCTGTACAACATCGGATGCGTAGCAGCAACCATTTCAAAACTTACTTGCAAAGTTCAGCGTTGACAGTGTCACCCTCAGGTTCTACTGGCTGCAGCTGGCAACTGTGCTTCAGTTTATGTGTTCAATGCTAGGTGGTGCTTTTCGACATGTCTCTCAGTGCACATGCCTAGTCCACATTGCTGTGTGGATATTAATCCATTTACTGAACTTTTTAGACACGTCTTGTAATTTCATTTATTAAATAGGATCTTTCCTAAAGAATGGTAGGGTTTCATAAATGAATAAAATAGCCATTTCCTGTCCTACATGATTAAACTTACACCATTAAAAATTGTGACATACTAGAAATATAGTCACACATGATTGAAATAATTATTATTTAATTCCTGTTTAATCATCTTATTTTGCACAATCAACAATACTCATTTGTTTTCTTTATTTATTTATCCCTCCACTTTCTTATATTTATTATCTTTCATTTGAGCAACTATGTCTATTATCAAGTTTATTCTTAAGTGCTGCATTATCAAATTATTCTTTTATTATTTCCACTCGTCGTTTTCTCTTTCTCTCCGATTTCATTAAATTTGCCGCCGATTTTGTAGGGAGCAGAAGCAGCATTCTAAAAACAGATACAGACTCCTCAGTTGCTAAAGCTACGGTCACACTTTGCAATTTTCAGCCGCGCCTGCAACCGCAACTGTAGCAGCAGCACATTTCAAACGTCATTCAGCGGTCACACTTTGTAACATTGTGATTGCATCCACTTATAATTTGAACAATGACATAACAGTGATATTACAATCTTTTAGTTTTTATTCTTGCAGTTTTAAATCTTTCCGTCGATATTTTATGGAATTTGAATTCCAAATGCTTTAATTTCATTTAATTCAACTCGATAAAGAGTGCTTCCATCGCCGAAGCCCAATTCGTCATTGTAACAGCCCGGCACTCAATCATTATCAGCGTTCTGATTGCTTGGCGTTACTGCAACCAGCGCGAGAAAAACAAACTTTTTGTTTCCTGGCGCGGTTGCAGACGCGCCGTATTCGGAAGGGGGTTGCTAGGTAACGGGAAGAGCCGTTGCGGTTGCAGTTGCAGGCGCGGCTGAAAATTGCAAAGGGTGACCGTAGCTTAAGGCAACGCCAAGGGGGGAAGGTTGTGATGCAAGATTGGGCAGACAACATAAGTTGTTTTTTTTTTTATCAAAAGAGCAGTAAAGCGATCTCAGGAGGGAAGGCAATGATTGGTTGAGGCCCTTTTCCCATGCAGCGAGATGTGAAAATTATAAAAAGAGCGGGAAAACAATGTGAGCTTACACACAGTAAGGAAGACTGAATATAGCAGATGTAAGACAATAGTCAAGAGTGTACAGTCTCTAAAAGGTTTTCTTTCGAACGATGTCTATCAGACAATCGCCCTCGAACTTTAAGATTATTAAATGCTGAGATGTTCGATGTCATATTCGCAGCTGACAAATGAGCTATTCTGTGAATAATAATCGAGCAATGGAGCGGCTGTGTGGTTAAGCAAGGGATGACCAGGCTTCATGGGCGGAGAGCGCCAACGTGATGGATCTGTAGCATATCGGCGACGTGCATCATAAGAAATTTCTTGGGTGTGCGTGCTGGGTATCCACAGGACACAGTGGGAGAAACTGTAGTGGAGGAAGCGGCAGCCAATGGAGGGAAGAAGATCCATGTTCAAGAAAATGCTGCAGATCTCAGCGTGCAGCGAGCTTGGCGTATTGGCATTGGGAGCAACTTTGCAACAACACGGGACAACTTCAGAATGTGTGTTTATGTGTGTCATATCACCAAACCTCAAGTAATCAGCAAACAAGAACAGAAAAGTTTGATTATATGATAATACTAACTGCATTTTCATTTCACAAGAAATGGGACATTTATGCGTAAAGACACTTTAAGCGCGTTAGGGTAAAGTTTATCAGATGAGAGAGATTAACGAACTCTGGTGTTTAGGGAAACGGCTTCAAACTTAATAATAGTTAATTAAATTATTATCTCGTTGAATCACATGTATATGCATTTATATATTGAAATTTTGATCTTATGTTAGACCACAGCAGATCCTTCTCCTGATATTTTTCTTGTAGCTTTCTACTAATACACTAAATTATTTATTTACTGTTAATAAATAATTGAGTTGATTATAAAAGTGAACAGTATTACTGCTTTTAATTCCATTTAGCTTTATCATAAGAATTGCCTTTATGATGAGTAGCCATTAGACTTAAATACTAGACATAAGAACTAGAAAAGTGGAGGAGCTAATCGAAGACGCATTTAAAAACTTATGCAAACAGAAAAATACTACATTTATTCTAAAAGTAGGACCACTTAAAAATTAAGCTTAGTTATTGCGGCACAACGTACAAATAAGTTCACTATACGATTTCACGGAAAGGACCTGTGTGAAACACGGAGTCAGTTACTGATGGGACTCCATGACTGAGTAACTGAGTAAGATTGTAGTGATACAATTGGATAATCTTGTAGGTTAGAATCATTTATTACTCGAATATCATACAGGTGATATTGATTAGAGCACCATCCGGTGACAAACAGTTCCATCACAAAATTATTAGACTATTTGTATATTGTAAATAGTATTGATAATGGAACTTCTTAACTCAAGAAGTTTTGCCATTAGAAGGATATATTGTACACTGGTACATACTTGTAACTCCTGTTGCACCTCTGCTTTAGAAATACTTGGTACTGATATGCCCTTTTCTCTGCTTCTTTTTAGATGGTAATTATACTCAGCCATTAAACCGTCTAACAGATTTGATTCCTCTTCCTGTAAATGTTTCGTCAGTTGTTGGCCAATCTAAACGTCAAAGTATAGGGCAGTCCGAATACGAGCCTATTCCAGGAAATCAACTACAGCCAATACTTTTCTTCTTGTTTCCAGATGCAAAAGATCAGGTGAGAAGCAAAAGCTATAAAATAAAGTTTGCATTTAATAAAAAAAAATCCTTATGCAAGGTGTGAGCAAAATGTTCCAGAACTAAAGTTATATTTTGACAAAAAATAAATATTAACCCTTTTAAATGTTATCACATTCAAAATAGGCACCTTTACACACGAGTTGCCACATCTTTACACACGAGTTGCCACATCTTCTTCAGTTGTTTAAAGCAGCTTGATGTGAAGTTATAGATTACTCAAAATCATTTCCATTATCTCTGGCTTAAGGATTTTTTTGATTTCAGAAAAAAAGGATAAAGTCGGTTGGATTCAACTTTGGTGAACAAGGAGGTTGCATTACTGTAGCATTCTTGGATTTTTTTGGATGTGGTTCATCTTTCATCTTCCATTGATTTGATTGCAAACTTGGTTTCAACTTCATAATCATAGACCCATGTCTCAACATCTAGGTCTGATGTTCTCTAAGAAATGTGTATCTTCTTTTGTAGGAGTAATTCTCTATAAATTTTAACTTTTGAGCTTTTTGTTCACTTGTCAGCACCTGAGGGATGAACTTTGATGCTACTCATTTATAATGGAGAGCAATGATAATCATCCGACAAGAACCATACGAAATTTTCACCTCTTCTGCCAGTTCTCATGCAGCTGCTCATCCAGAACACAGGGAGTCATTTTGTCGATGTTCGTCTGTCTTTGAAACATTTATGCCATTCAAAAATTTTGATCATGACATAGACTCCTACAAAAAGCTTGATTTATCAAGTAACAAGTCTTTTTGTCCACTATGTTGAGCATAATGTAAAATTTTATGCAAGTTTAATGCTCTTTAAAATTGGCCATTTTCTTTGAGCAGAAAAATTGTAAAACTGAAAATTCTGTCAGTTGTAGATGTTGTGTTTTTCATATCCTGCCATCTACCAACATAAAAGTTAACAAGATTACAGACAAATGTTCAAATAAGAAATTGATATGCAACCTTAATTTGAAATTACAATATAACAAGAAAAAAATTCATTTCTGGAACTTTTTGATCACACCTTGTATTTACTAAAGTGTCAAAACTTTAATGCCAGTTCATAATTTAGTTAACAGAAAATATTTGAGATCTGTCAGGTTTTGTGAAACTATATGTATGAGAGCAAATTAATAAATTGGTTCCATGAATTTTTTTCACAACAATTTATTGGTCAAACACTGCCACGCTTACCAAGCTACGCTGTGTGATATTTTATATATGTATATATATATAAATGTTAAGAATAATAA
>JAHWFO010000281.1:1562829-1636867 GCA_023313115.1 Rhysida immarginata | reverse complement strand
GGAATAGATGAAGAAGTTACAAGTCTTTGTAATTGACGAATGTCACAGCTGTACCTTGCATTATAAGCGACAGAGTGATCACGTCTGTCTCCTTCAAGACCACGCAAGGCCACACGTCGCCATGGCAGTGAAATAAAAAATCGCTAGGTACGTCTGGGAAATCATGGACCATCCTCCATACAGTCCAGAACTGGCGCCCTCGGATTATCACCTCTTCGGCCCGATGAAGAAGGCATTGGCTGGCTAGCACTTCTCGTCTGATTGTGAAGTGCAACATACTGTGCAGCAGTGGTTACACCAGCAGCCGATGACGTTTCATGCAGTTGGCATATTCAAATAGGTGTAACGGTGAGGAAAATGCATTGCCATCAGTGGTGGATATATAGAAGAATAAGTAATGAACTGCTACTCCAGCACACCTAATGTTCTCTTGCACAATAAATTGGTGTGGGAAAAAAAATCAAGGAACTGACTTACTGATTTGCCCTCATACTATGTTTTTCTGGATGCAAAGCAGTTTTGCAAATAGAGAGTGCAAATGCTGTGTGAATGACTTTTATTTCTCTGCATAATTCTCCCAACCAAGAGAGCCCATCGTTTCACAAGCCCCTTAAAACCAGTAGCATAAAATTCTTTGGGCTGCTTTCTGAACCAGGTAAATTCCCTTTGTACAGTTTCATCGCCGGCAAAGTAATGGTCACAGTCTTCTGGGATCATTAGGAAGTATTGCTTACCACATTCTGGCAGCGAGAGTAAACCGTAATTGCCAACTCCTACTGTAACTTTGTAATGCCATTTGACGGAAGTGACCAGAACTCCTCATCAAAGGCGTGTTGTTATTGCATGATAACGCATGTCTTCATATTGCTAACAAGACAACTGAGATGCTGCGAAAGTTCAACTGGGAAGTTTTCATGCATCCTCCATATAGCTCTTACCTTACTCTAAGTGACTTCCATTTGTTTGGTTTCAAGCTGTATAAAAAAAATTCACTCCCTGGTTCAGACAACTGCCCAAAGAATTTTATGCTCCTGGTTTTGAGGGGCTTGTGAAACGATGGGAAAAGTGCCTCATTGTATAGGGAGATTACGCAGAGAAATAAAAGTACTTTTCAAGTCAATGCTCTTATTTGTTTCATTTCTACAGGGTGATCCAAAAGTCGTGCACATCCATATTTAATTGTCTATAAATAGTGTAATAGTTGAAAAGTTTCATTGGCTACTTTGAAATTTTTATATTTTGAGCATATATATATTGTGTTGTGTAAGTACTATATCTACTAGTATTACTTAATGTTGTCTGGTTTTTACTATTATTTCGATGTGCGCGACTTTTGGATAACTGTATGTCCATTTGTAACTTATTGACTTCCACTCGTATGAAAGCTATGAAGTTCTGTGAAATTGATCAGATGATGAGACACTATCATTTATCAATATAAAATTGAATAAGTGTATTAAAGCTTGGGAGATATTTATAATAAATGTTTGCAGAAGGTTGATTCAGCATTAAGAAACAATTCATAATGTGAAATTTTACAAGGAAAATCTGTGACACCACCATCTATTGTATACTGGCAGATGCCCATGTTGTTGGACAATGGTTCTGCATCAAAATTTCCACTACAACAATGCTCATTGGAGAAGGATAGGGTCAATTCTGTTGTATTTGTCTTTAACAGTTTTCCATTAGCTATGACTGTTCAGGGTTGATGGTTTCCAAGAGCATGTTTCATGAGCCCAAAGGCACAAAAGTACATGGAAACAGCATTGAAAGTTATGACAGGTCTGGCACACCAAAAAATATGCTTTGAATTCCAGTTTCTTCTGCCATCCTTGCCATGAAGGCCATTGTAAAATGAGAAGTGTGTCTGGAGGCTGGTGGATCTCTACTTTATTAGCATTGTTTACATACAGAATAGGAATTTCCTGTCTATACAATAGTTCTAGAACTTTATTCTGGCAATATGCTGAGTTAACTTTTGCATTTTTCTTCTACCTTATGCACTTGAACCTTTCCATTGTAGCTGACTTCAGTAAAGATCATGAATCCTCGAGAAAAAGTTCCGTAATATTGGCAGGCCTATGTGGCATAAGACTTTTCTCCCTTGATGCGGTAATGAGTTGCTCAGATTCTGTTTTCATTGGAAAGGTAGACCCATGCTTCATCTAACAAGACCACAAATTGCCAGCGATCTCCAGCCAAGTAATTTTCATATGCCTTGTGGTTATAGATCTGTCTCTTTGTGATGTGCTTCAAGCTCAGCTTATGCCTTGTGTCGTATTTCCAGATTCAGATGTTGGGATACAGTTCATCAAATTTTTTCAGTGCTTGTCCATTGGAAGCAAGGTGGTTGGCATAATGGGACTAAAAGAAAGATAACATATGTTCCTTAAAACCGAGAGCGAAGTTGTGCGATGACAATCCTATATAGAACTTGTCACAAAATCCGCAGTTTAAATGATATACCCCAGAATGGAGAAAATTAATGGTGTTTGTATGGGTGGGAAGGTTTAAGGTATGAAGACAGAGGGTAGAAGACCGGAAGGAAATCTGGAAAGGAAAGGAAACTAAGGAGGTGGGAGAAAAGGGAACCAAGGTGGAGTAGAGAGACCCATTTCTCGGGTGGGAATGGGTTTGGTATTTGGAGTTGAGGAGGGCGGGTTTTCTAAAACGTACCAGATGGGAAAAGGTGGAGGGAGAGTAGCCATTTTTAGAGGCAAGGAAGCGGATAATGCGAAATTCAGAGGTACGAGAAGAGGGACAGAGGGGCAGCTTGAGGGCATGATCAATAAGGAAGCGGAGAGTGACAAGCTTATAGGTAGGTGGGTGCGATGAAGTACACTGAGTGAGCATATTATTATGACCACCTGACATTTTATGCAAATGCATGCACGGACATCGCCACAATGTTGCTAGCGGGCCGGACCAATATAAAAAGGGAAGCTGAGTGTCGTCGACAACAGTAGATGTATCCCATTCTTCAGCTTTGGGTAAATGACACGATTTAACAGCCTTCGAACGGGGGATGATTGTAGGTGCTCTGAGCTATGGAGCGAGTATCAGCGAAACAGCAGCATTTGTGGGGTGCTCAAAAGTAGCCGTCGTTACAGTATTTAAAGACTGGATGGTTAGCCAGAAGACTGGGTCTGAACGTTCACGTTGTGGCCGCCCGCAGATGGTTGATGATCGGACAGAACGGAGACTGTCACGACTGGTAAAGGATAACAGAAGGACAACTGTGCATCAAATCACTGCTGATCTTAATCAGGGGTCCTCCAAAACGGTTTCTGAATGCACTGTCTGCAGCCAAGAAGCAGAAACGACTCCAATTCGCTCAGGAGCACAAGGACTGGACTATCGAGCAGTGGAAACAAATCATGTGGTCTGACGAGTCATGATTCCAGTTACATCATGCAGACGGCTGCGTGAGAATCTGGCAGAAACAGCACGAAAGCATGGGGGTAGGTAGAACACTCAGGTCATTCGGGACATGGTATTTTTGGCCCAGCATGGAAGAGGAGGTTAAAAACTTTGTCAGAAATTGCAGGGTATGCCAGCAATGTAAGTTGGCCAAAGGAAAGGCTCCGTGTTGGCCGGTGCGGGCAGTCTTATGGTCTGGGGAATGTTTTCCTGGCATGCGTTGGGTCCATTAATATGTGTTGAACAACGTCTGGATGGCACAGCCTACCTCCATATCGTCGCCGATCAAGTCCACCCTGTCATGTTGATGGCATACCCCAATGGAGATGGCTACTTTCAGCAAGACAATGTGCCATGCACAGAGCTCGTATTGTGGAGGAGCGGTTCCAGGAACATGAGGGGGACTTTACCTTACTTCGGTGGCCCCCACAATCCCCAGATCTCACTCCAATTGAGCATGTGTGGGACGAAGTCGAATGAATCATCAGACAGCTGGATCCACCGCCATCCAATCTAGCACAACTAGACAGTGCTATCCATCAGGTATGGTGTCAGATTCCTCCCACCACCTTCCAAACATCTCATGGAATCAATACCACGAAGAATCACTGCAGTATTAAAGGCAAAAGGTGGCTCAAAGCGATACTGACAGGGTGGTCATAATAATATGCTCACTCAGTGTATAGCGGATTAGGTCAGAGAATATGGTGGGTGTAGGATATACAGCGAAAGAGTAACGGTGATTGATGGTTCGTGAGTGATGAGAACATCGAGGAAAGGGATAGATTTGTTAACTCGATTTGTTAATTCAAGAGTGAATTGGATTTCTGGGGAGAAGAATTAAAGATGTTAGAGGTAGCAACATAGGAGGTGGAGCAGGAATCGAATACAATTAGAATATCATCAACATAGCGATAGTAAGAAATGATAGTGGAATTAGAGAGGAAGGGAAAACAAAGGTGAGTTCAAGGTGTTGTAGAAAGACCTCGGAAAGGAAGCTGCTAAGGGGGAACCCCATTCCTAGGCCAGAAGGTTTGGGAGCAGAAGGGAGTTATTAAAGGAGAATTAGTTCTTGGTCAAAATGACCGAAAGAACAGTGAGGAGGTTGATGAGATCTGGGGTGGGGAAGGAAGAGGAAAATGGGAGGTGTTCAAGGATGGAAAGGGTGTCTGGAACAGGGATGTTATTGTATAAATTAGTGATGTCGAGTGACTTAAGGGAATGAAAATCATAGTGTAGAAAGAGGAAACATTATTTGTGAGGGCAAAGTGAATTCTGAACATTGTAGGTATTAGATAAGAGATTCAGGTTGAACAGGAAAGAGGAGAGAGATTTGGCTACAATGTGAGCAGGGGGTGGAGCAGTGATTAAGAACCGGGTGTATGGACACATTAGGTTTATGGAGTTTGATAAGCATTAATGGTGGGCGGGCAAGGATTGAGAGGAATAAGGTGGCAGAGATGCTTAAATCGGGGGGATTTGTTAATGACTGAGATAATTGATTTATGATAGTTAGGGGTGGGACCGGAAGGCAAGAGGATAAAATTGCTGGAAGAAAGGAAATCATAAACCTTGCAGATGTAGACAGAGCGATACAGGCGATCAACATCAGGAAGCTTCTTTTTCATGGATATGACAGCAGTATAATTGGTGACTTGCTGTCGAGGTAGACTGGAGGCTAGAGGAGGCATGGATTGTAGGATTTCCGAATTAGATAGGTGGCAATTGCATGAGCTGGAGGGCAATCTTGGAAGCGGGAAGGATATAGCACATTTGGTGTCTGAGATGATGGAATGAAGAACTGCTTGAGCAGGTTTCTTATGGAAGATATGTTTCAAACCTTTGTCCAGGAGGAGTTCTTTATCATCAGAGAAATGGATTGAGGTGAGATTAACAAAGTTAGCGTGAACGCTGAAATATTGTGGAACAGTAGAGGCACGATTGGGTAGAAGTGGGCGATGGAGGTCATCAAGTTTCTGGCATAAGGTTAGAAAGCTTCTGTTCTATAAAGGAGTTTAATCTGTCTTCATTGTGATCTATTAAAGGCATAAGAATATCCAAAGGGATATTTGAGGAGACTTGTAGGTGTTGTCTAAAGCGGTCTTCATTAAGGCATTGCTTCTTGGAATGTAGGATGGAAGTGGCTCGATTTACCCTGTTACTGATGGTCGCCCATCCACTGACTAGCCGTGCCTGATGTTGCTTAACTTCACAGTTGTGTTTAGTGAAAGCCCACCAGGCCACAGCCTCCCCCTATATTGGAAAGGGCTTCCCAAAACCAGTCCACTAGAGACAGCAAGTTGGCAAAAATGAGGAACTGCTATCATCAATTTGCTTATGCAAGATTAAACCAATGAAAAATTATGTAGCTTCAAAATTGTTTGCATAAGAATGAATCAACCTTCTCTATAAGTAATATTTAAATTTAATTATAAAGTGATCTAGAGGGTATTATAAAGTATTTCCAGCCATACATTTAAAAATGTTAAAATTGATTGAAAAATTGTTAAAAAAACATTTGAGCCTGATACTATTAAAAAAGCTGATTTTAATATTTCTTTTTCTATAGTCTGATACTGTGGACACAGAAATACAGAAATTATCAGATAATCTAACTGACAGTGTAATTGAAACATCAACATCAAAAACAAGCATAAAATCACAATTGAAGGTATGTACTGTAATAGATGATTACTCTGAATGTATCAAGTATGTACAGTCAAACTCAGATATTGCATGCACAGTCACCATTGATAACGAGGCCCCTGAAGCAGCCAGTCCATTGATGAAAATGGGTGGGAAGGGAGAGAGAGATAGAGAGGAATTGTTTCTTCGTGGCTCACTTCACATAAGCGAAGAACGTCCAACATCCCTCCTCAATCTGCTCACCTACTTCATCAATAAACTGGCCGCTTCAGGGGTCTCGTTGTCAACGGTTGACTGTACAGTCATACTAACTTCGTTCTTGTCTGTATTGAACAAATTTACATACATAATTAAATTACGTTTGTACTTTTCCAAGTAAAAAATTCAAATTGTACAAATTGTAAGGTATGCATAGGAAGGAAATTACATATTACCATAATTATTCCACTATAATGCTCATCTTGTATAATGTGATTCCACTTTCAGAGTCAAAAAAAAAAGAGTAGAAGTTCTATCCTCTTGTATAATTCGAACCCCATTTTGGCATGTCGAGAGAAATAAAATATGCAAGAATATACAGAAACCCTTCCTGTACAGTATTTAATTTTGAATAAAGACAAGAGCAATTGGATTTTAGGGCCTTTTAAATATTCATCTGTTAAATTAGTAAATGAAACATGATCGGAAAAAAATATGCAACAGGACAAAATACAACAGGACAAAATACAACTACATACAACTACACGTGTGGACGGACTTCTTTTTGAGGGAACACTTTAGTATTAGCTTTTGGCAACAGGAAATCCGAAAAAAAACTTGCCCCCCCCCCCCCCCCGAATTTGGCCATCATGTCAACTAAATCTGTTACATGGGGGGGACCCCTCCACAAGCAGGATTGGGCCAGCCCCCCCCCCGAAATAAATTTCTGGGTACAGCCCTGGCAAACGTATGTTTTAAATTTAGTTACAATTTTATCATTTTTGTACTATCTAATAGTACTAGCTAAAAATTTCATATATGGAATTGATCACAAGAGACAGAGTAATACCTTGCCCTTACACACTTGCTTCATTCCCATCTCTTGTGGAAAAGTGTGTTTTTTTCCTATTATTTGCAACCTGATCCTGTCATTGTTGGAAGCACCATCAGAAGGCTTGGTTTGAAATCTTCTGGAATTTGGTCATTGCATTCAGTTTGATGTACTCCATTGTTACAAAACTTATCCCATTGAGCCCATTTTCAAAGTAGGGAACAGCCAAAAGTCACAGACCCATAGAGCACAATGGTTAAGTGATAAAAGCAATTTTTTCTTGGCACATGCAATGTGTGAGTGACTCTGTACGTTATTGTGATGCAGAAACTACTTTCCTTGTTACTTTTTCCCCACTTTCTCAAATGCATCATATAGTTGACAGCGTTTCCAAAGTAAATTTTCTTAATTTGCATGTTAACTCGAAACTGGGATGCTGTTTGAAATGTGGCCTATTCTGAATGACCGATGCTCATGTATAACTGGAATTGAACAAAATGATACTCCAGATCTGTTGCTGTTTCAAGTGGATGATGTACTGGCCTACCACTATACTATCAAATATGCTATCTTATCTTCCATTCTTTGTCTGCAGTAGAATTACAAGAACTTTGTAATGTGCAAAATATAAAAAGTAAAGAAAAAAGCTGCAGAAGCATAATGTGTAAAAAAGAAATTTTTTAATTCATAATAAGAATTACAAGAAACTAATAATTTGTTATTAGCGAAAATATTTTATTTTGATATCATGAAAAGAAAGCACTCAATATTAATATAAAGAAACGTTTAGAAGAATTTATTCATCATATTTTGGCTGATATCATCAAAAATAATTTACCATAATTAGAAAGTAGAAAAGGGAAGGACAAATTCTGCGACCTGGACTGGGATCAGGACCATGACAGGTGCTGTTTTTAAATACTTCACACATAAAGAGAAATTTCAACTGAACAATAAATTATTTTAATAAATTTAAAGTTAAAGCCATTGCTAATTACAGAAAAAAAAATTGCTGTATGTTCTAGATATTGTGAAGAAGAAAAAAATCAGAATTTTTCCTTGGTTTCTTTGCAAATTTTTAAAAAAATATTATTTTTTTACCTCCCAGGAGAATTTTGGCAACTTCAAATCCGCTCCTGATAACAGTTTAACGTACAGATTGGCCATCAGTTTGTGTCATGTAAACTATGTTTACAAAGGACTAGAAGCAGTAGCTCATTTATGGAACGAATTTATTCTGGAAATGCGCTATCGTTGGGACATTGCTTATCTTATTGCAGGGTAAGTTAAACATTGTCTTAATTAGTTTCTTCTTTTTCATCTTCCAATATTTCATGGATTTGGCAACTGAATTCATCTTTATTTAATTCTGATTATTTCTCACATTAATATACATGTAACTATTGTTCAAAAAATATTACACAACTAGGCAAATTTGTAATTATTATGTAGAAAAGGGAACAAAAAATTCGGGGTCTGCTTTCAGAAATTTTTCCTAGCTTTTTCTGCTTAGTAATTAGAAGATCATTGAACTATTATTTCAACATCACATTTAGTCACCCTTTTAATGTTAATGGCAATTTATTTAAAGACAACCAGGATAATGTAAGAATAGAGAAATTTTTTCCTTTATTATGATAAAATTCTCTTTCATTTAGATATGGCTAAACAAAGATTTCAACATTAATTCAAGATGGCAGAAAGCCTAAAATTTGCCTGATTAATTTAGAGAAAGCATATTGAAAAAAAAAGTTCCTCTAATAGGTTTTTTGTAATATGATATCATATACCAGTTATTTACCAAAGAAAAAAAATCATAAAAATGAAAGAAAAGAAAACAGTATATCCTTAAAGTTGGGCTTAAACCAATGATACCATCATGGAATGATAATTATATAGAGAAATTTATCTTCTGTCTCTGAGATTGTGAAAAGAATGCACCTCTCAAATTAATAGAAATTCTGAACTCTCACAGATTGCTAAGCTATAATGCAATCTTTGACAAAAAAAAAAGAACTGTTGTAATAAAAATGAACTGATCATTATGAAATTTAATTTGCTAACACAGAGGGTCATTTCTCCTTAACTTAGTTGATTTTGGGTGATTGTCACTTCACGTGAAGCCCCATCTCCACCACCATTATGTTCAATATGTTTCCCCTGATTCCTGGCGATTGCCAGGCAGCATCCTTTCCATGCTAGCAGACTTCTTTGCAGGATGACGAGAGGAATTTCGTTCCATTCTTCTTGCACACTTTCCGAATTCCAGGATAGTTTTAGAGCGATGCCTTCTGAGACCCCTTTTGAGAAGGCCAAAGCCACAAAAATTCATGGGGGAGGTGTCAGGTGACTTGATAGGGATAGCAGAGAAGCGTATCACACGAATGCCAGTCTCTTCTTCCATTTGTGTCATGAAATTCTGTGTTGAGCGTGGGGTGTGGTTGGACGCCTTATCTTGATGAACACAAACTTTGTTCCTCTCCTCTCTGTACAGTACGTAAAAAGGTTTCAAAATGTCCTCTTGGCAGTAATTTGCATTCACCTTAGTGTTTTTCTCCACCTGATGAAGTTGCAGCCTTCCTTTTGACCAGTACCCTGCCAGCGCCATGAACCTTGCAGAAAACTTTCACAACATTTGCTCAACCAATCAGTCTGGCCTTTCACATCTGCTGGATGGTAGGCAATTGTATGAACCTTATCACAATCTGTGAGGTAAACCTACGCCTCATCCAGAGTGACAACAAACCGCCATTTCTCACCTACAAGGTAGCTTTCGTAGAGTTTGCAGGCATTGGTTTTGTGTTCGCGGATGTGATGTTCATTAAGAGCATGAACCCTGGCTTTATTGGAACTTGCAAAGGCCTAAGTTGCGTTTAATTATTCGGTTTACCGTTGATGCAGATGTTCCTGCCTTCTGACCTATAGCTTCTGTATAGGAGGGTTTTCCTGTGCTACTATCTTCCTAATCTTTTTGGCTGTATAGGTGAACGGCTGGGATGGGGTCTCTTCCGAGGTAGCTTTTCATGGGTGAACTTGTCGGGAATGCCGAATTACGTACGTCAGCCAGAATTGAGTTAACAGCAGCCATTCGATAGTGAAATTCCAGTCTTGAAAAGCGCTTATACATACTCTCTCCAAAAATCATTATGCTTTATAGTCATGCCGTGAAATCTCTGCTCTCGTTTTCTGAACAAATATTTATGGAATGCCCACTAATACACCGCCTGATTTACATAGGCTCGGGCGGATTCCATTGCCGGGGAGGGGTGTTCAAAATTGGCTAAGTTAAGGAGAAATGACCTTCTGTACCTTTTGACCAGATATAGAAATGTTGAAAATTTTGTAGATGTGTCTAGACATGGGCTGGGCAGTACTAGACCCTGCTTTACTGTTATGTAACACATGATCCAGCAACAGGGAATTATGCTCTCGGGTACATTTTGTTTGATGGCTGGAGTCTCTCCTTGATAGCCCTCTCTGGCACCCTCACTGCAAACAGATATATTGAGTAAATTATATGGCGTGTTGTGTTGCTAAATTTTTTGTAGCACCTGGGTTTACTTTCAACAACATAATGTCTGGCTATACCTGCCATGCCTCTTCACAGATTGTCTCCAGCCTTGCAACATACTGCCTTGACAACCAGGTTGCCATTTGTGATTGCTGGGGCATCAACTGCAACCGAGTCAGAATTAGCCTCATCATCTAGCAACTTTATGAATCCATGTGTTAGATAATGGCTTATATCCAGGTCATAATGGACCAAATACCATACCAATTTGCATAATGCTTTCTGTGTAATAAATTTTCTAATTCTTTAAAAGGCTAATTATTTCTTCTTTTATACATGTATGTTCCACGTGTCAATTATGTCATTTGCATACTTCCTTCCTCCATGCCAGTTTTCGTGTCAAATTTTTTTTTCTTCAATATGTATCTGACACATATGAATATCAATTACATAGTTGTCTTTGTCTTTGCTGAATGCATCACAGATAGGCTTTTGAAAATCAAATGATGTCCATCTGTCTGGTGGATGTTTTGACATACAGGGTGATTCAGTCAATTTCTGACCATTTCACTCCAATGACTTGCTTTAGGGATAAACAATTGAAAGAATATGAGCGCCATATCAAATTTCTAAATAGTTGGAGTTTGTATTGTTGCAATTGTGTTCCATGAAAATCATATTGTTGAAAAATGGCACCTGCTTTATCAACAGAGCAGAAATGCAAGGTTATCGAATGGTATTTCGAGACAAAATCACCTGTAACCATGCAAAGAAAGTTCCGGAAGGAGTATAAGTGTTGAGACGCACCAGGCAGGCAAGCAATCATGGATTTTGTCAAGCAATTTCGTGCCACTGGATGTGTCAAAGGCAAGAAAAAAGGCGGGAGCGAGGCTCGTGTTCGAACTGCCGAAGTTGTCGAAAATGTTCGCACAAGGTTGGTCGATTCCCCTACCAAAAAATCTGTTCTGCCGCCTATCCATTGAAGAAGGGCTGTCGTATACCACGACATGGTGAATTTTGAGAAAGGATTTACACATGTTCCCATATAAGATCCATGTTTATCAGGAGTTAACAGACACTGGAAGACAGAAGCGACAACAATTTGCGATGGAGTTTGGAGCAGAAATGGAAGCCAATCAGGACATTGTGGACAACCTGTGGGTGTCAGATGAGGCCTTCTTCTATCTGTCAGGTGACGTTAATAAACACAACATTCGTTTTTGGGGTTCCCAGCACCCTCATGAGATCCATAAGTCACCTCTTCATCCACGAAAGGTTATGGCTTGGTGCGTGAGTTCCAAAAGAGGCATCATTGGTCCGTTCTTTTTTGAGGGCACCGTAACATCATAGGCTTACCTTAACATGTTGGAAACCTTCTTCATCCCTGAGCTGCCAAGGAGGCGTATACTGCTTCGACATCAATGGTTTCAACAGGATGGGGCTAGGCCTCACACCACTAATGAAGTGCTAGACTTTCTCAATCAGAAATTTGGAAATCGTGTCATTTCAAACAGGTTTCCAGATCGATTCGGGGGTGGCTTTTTTTGGCCCCCTACGAGTCCTGACCTAAACCCATGTGATTTTTATCTCTGGGGGTTCCTTAAAGATAGTATGTTCACTACAGCACCAAAAACCCTAGACCAGCTGCGACAAAGCATCGTCGACTGCTGCACCCTTGTGGATGCAGAAATCCTGGATAGAGTTATGAACAACTTCACCATTCGGCTGCGAGCAGTTCAAAACGTTCTTGGTGGCCACATTGAGCTTATCATCAAGACTTTTCCACGGGAATAAAAACTCCGAACTGCCTAAAATATCATACTGAAATGCTAAGTTTGTAAACATTAATGGGTCAATAAATCATAGTACTGAAATGGTCAGAAATTGACTGAATCACCCTGTAGAAGGTTGAAATTTGGATGGTTGTTTACCATGGGCATGCCCTACTTTGCTATTTAGTTTGGTTTAGATTGAACTTTGTCAGAGAGGGGCAGAGTCAGAGCAGGTGATGTCAGAGGGGGCGACTTCCGGTGCAACATGTGACATGAACCAAAAAAACAGGGTCATGTGACTGAAGTCAACCAATCAGAGGGCTGGAAAAATGTCTCAGGGCACAAATCTATTGTTAACAGTAGATAGAGTACTCTCCTACTCACGAATGTCACGTTCAGCTGTGTGCATTAACGACAAGCATTATCGTTTCATACAAAATAGCCATTTTAAAGGATGTTAGAGATTCAGGACATTAACTGAAAATTACCTATAAATGGCATACAAAAAATGCTTCTAATTATTTTTATAACAAACTTCTATTTTTATAATAAAGTTTGGTTTAGATTGATCTTCCATGATGAAATGATTTTGTTGCCTGAAACAATAGAAATAACAGAACTATGAAAGTAACTATGTATTTTGGCAATAGTTCGAAATACAAATTCATTGCTGAAGGCCAGATTTTGTCACGGTAAAGGCTTTGATTAAGATGCATAGATTATAAATGCCTATTTCAACATACAAGAGGTTTCCATAGCTCCTATTCTTATACCAGTATGCTGATATACAGGGTGTTTACTAAACATACAGGAAAAGTTCAAGGGGTAATTCTTTGGGTGATATATTAAGAATCTTTTGTCCTTTGATGATTTTTGGAATGCTATTTTGTTTCGAAGATACAGGGTGATAACAGATTTTTCAAAAAAAAAACAATCTTTTATTATCTAATATTACATGTAAAGCTTCTTAATCTGCAATAACTGCTGAAAATGACTATTATCAGCTAGGATGCATGAATCCAATCTTTTCTTCATTGACTCTGAACTCTTTCAAAAACACCAGGGTTGTTTATTATTGCATTACACTCATCAACTTTCAAAGCAAGAAAATGACAAATCATGAGACAGTCAACAACATTTATGAAATCCATGAGGATACTATAGTGTTTTCAATAACTGCACTAACCAGGTGTGAGTTGAAAATAAACAGTTATTTTTTAGTAATCAGAATGTTAAAAAATATCAGTATTGTTTTTGTCGAAAAATTTTTATTGCCTTGCATCTTCTAAACAAAGCAGCATTTCGAAAGTCATCAAAGAACAAACTATTCTTAAAATAACCTCTTGAATTTTTTGCCATAGGTTCAGTAAACACCCTGTATATGCCAATTATTTGGATTGGGGAAATATCAATATCCAGCAGAGTATTATAATCTTTCACAATAAACATATATAATAAGTAGTGGAGATAATGTTACAACCTAAGGTAAATATATTAAGATTCAAAAGCAAAAGTGAAAATTCTGCAATCTGGTTTCGAATCAGGAACTGAGGAATATCAGATTTGTTGCTTCTATCAAGTGAGTGACATTTTTTAGTCTTAACAAATGTATTATTTGACATTTTATTATTTTAATTAGACTGTGTCCAATGAAGGATGAACTGGGTATGTCCTATTAATTTTCCAACTTCTATTGTTAGACATCTTTAATTTTTCTAAGTAACAATTTAATTTGGGAGTTTAAGTGACGTGCCCAGTCCATCTTTTGTTGGACAGAGTATATTGTTTTAATAATAGTTATTCTGTATAAAAGGGGTGCCCAAGTGAAAAGGAGACTACAGTTATATCTAACGAATATTTTAATTACAGATTATTTTAAGTACAGATTATTTGACATACAGTTAATGTGTAACATGATGCCTACACATAATTGTCTTTGATAATGAGGAATTGATCTCAGAGCGTAAGAAACAAATGATGGCTTCAGTGTTGAAATTCCTGGGTTGCATATGGATCCTTTTGGGTCATTCCATATCAAATCATCCAGAAATGTTAGGAAATGACACCCTTTTCAAGGACCTCACAGAAAACCTTGAAATATTGTATAATTGAAGTTTATCTAGATATAAGAACATTTTCAAAATTTAAATGTTGCAGATTAAGTACTTTTTCAGTTATGATCTAAAGAAGTTATATGGATTCACAAACTCAGATGAGCTCCTTTATAATTTAAAAATGCAACAGTTCCTACAGTTTTTGCAGTAGAGCCTTGAAATTTTTTTAAATTAAAGAGGAAGATTTATATTTTTATGTTCATGCTCTTTATATTGAATATTTATAATCTATATCTTAGAAATAAATTGTAAATTATTTCTTTTAAACAAACTTGATACATGGGCATTATAATTTTTTTAAGGTATTGCCCCCTCATAGATTCCTTTGAGAGTTTTACAATATTATTATAAATCTTTCTTTATGCCACACAAAAAGAATCTGTTTTTAGAAATAATGGGAAGTGTGGAAAAAACGCTATTAAAAAAAAATAATTAAATTCGTAATTTATGACTTCCATGTCACATGTTTGTGACTAAATTCCTGAAATTCCCCTTGTTTATGCTGAGTATTTCACTGAGGGATGTGCTGCACATTACAAAAATTATAAGAATTTCAGAAATATCTGCTACCATGAACATGAATTCAATGTGAAGTGCAGCTGGTCTCTCTCTCTCTCTCTCTCTCTTTTTTTTTTTTTTTTTTTTTTTTTTGCAACCAGCCATGGCTAATCTCCCTGCAATGGTATTGGAGGCACTGTTAAAAGATTTGTCACAAAAACAAGTTTGCAAAGACCATATAAAGATCAAATACTTACAGTGTCATAGGTATTTGATTTCTGCCAGGAGAACCTACAAGGCGTTTCAGTTCTTTTGTTTCAAGAGATGAAATGGTACAACTTAGACATTTTCTTTTTCCACGCTTTGAAAGTGCAAAAACTGTTCCTGGAACACAATCATGCTTCACATTATATCACTATCACCAATCAAGATTGGAGCAAAAAGGCTAAGCTGTGATTTCTCTAGAGAGGAAGAAGAAAAGGAGGAAGACTAAGACTGGACTGGACAGGGCTGGGAATGAGAGGGAGTGGACCTACCTTACCTACAAAGAATGTTGTAGGGAGGCACAAAACAGGATATGGTGGAGAGAAATGGTAGCCGACCTCCTGGAGAGAGAAGACACCTGACATGACATGACATGATTTCTCTGCATTTCCGCCACCAATACCAGAATGCTCTGTGCAGCCCAACTGCTATGTTGCATGTGCATATGACTCTTCTTGGTACTTGAAAAAGGAGATGTTACAGTAAGGTTCATGCATCCTCACGGACCATCCCTGTCCTTCTATTGGCCTGATAATGATGTTTATGACGCCCCATTCTCTCATATTCTATGTGAAATTGATATCACCACAGCAACAGGCCGTACTTATTCTCTAAGCAAAGAGTCTTCAAGATTAGTGGAAGAAAAGTGCTCCTCATACAAAAAATATATTAAATGTGAATCTTTAAAGCGTCTGTCACATGTATAGTTCCACATGAACTTGAATGCAGATTGCAGCATCAGCATTTTGTGTAATGTTGACATAGTATTGATTTTTGAGAATGTGTTCAAATACTATAAACAAAACTCTAGGTATCATTGCATTGACTTAATTTAGTTATGACACAGAAGCTACCATTGTAACAAAGTTAGTGTTCACATCTTATGTAATGTATGAGTGCATTTTATAGATTGTAGTTTTGTTTTATATCGCAATTTTGTTGCATTTGTATATTTTTGTGCTCACTTTGTCGTTAATGTTTCTTGGGTAGTTAACAGTATTTCTATTAAGGATATTGTGGGAATGTTAATGACTGAATGGAAATGTTCTCAAAATGCATGATAAATTTTTTATGAGTACTATTCATTTCTCAAAACTCTCAAAACTGTTTTTTTTGTGATGAAACTTTACTATTTGTAGATCACTTTCTAATTTTTTCAATGATTTTCAGAGGGAGGGGGGGGGGGGCAAGTATCCAAATTTTTTTTTTAATCTAACAAAAATAAAATAAAATTAATCTATAAAATTTTATATGGCCAATTCTTTCATGTCAGAAAGAATATATGTATTTAGGGAAAAAATTGTCAGCCTACTTTTATCCATTTAAAAACTGCAGCCAATTTTCAAATTTTCACAATTTCCTTTGAAGTAAGAAATGCATAGAATTACTTTCTGTAATTACTATCAACAGAATGTATATAAAACAATAAAAATTGGCAAAAGTTTATGAAATTAAGTACAATAGCAGTACACAAAATTCCAGTTTTCAACTAGATAGTGGGTGTCATGGCCTGGATGACTTGACATGGAATGACCCTTTTCCTTGTCGCAGGTGAACCGATGACCTGTCAGTGATTTTTTTAAGGGGCCGAAAATATGGGAGTCACATGGGGAGATGTCGGGTCTGTACAGAGGATGCTTGAGGACTTCCCATCGAAATGTTTCCAGCAGGTGAAGGGGTCTTCTTGGCCACAAGTGGCTTAGCATTGTCCTGGAGCAGCACTATCCATTTCGAGAACTGGTCTCTGCGCTTGTTTCCGATGGTCCGTTTTGGCTTCAGCAACATGTTGCAGTACCATTCAGCATTCACTGTTTCACCCCATTCTAGCCAGTCAAGGAGTATGGGTCCTTCTTCATCGAATAAGAAACTGAGCATCACTTTTCTGGCCTTCAGGGCAGAGTGAGCTGTTTTGGGTCATGGGGAGCCGGAATGATGCTATATCTGTCGACAAGCATATTTACCAAATTCAATTAGATACTACGGCCCTACAGTGAAAGTCTCCTTTTCATTTGGGCATACCATTTAAAATTAGGCGTTTCTTAAAGGTGCAAAATTTTATTTTCTTAAAAGAGGTTTCTCCTGAATATTTTATATCAACTATATACTTAAGCACAAAAATTATGACTGATCTACACAAAAAGTTCAAGAATTACAGTAAAACAATTTTTTTTCCTTTGATTTTTAATTAGCATGAATTAAAAATGAAAAAATAAATTTGAATGCATTAGATTAGATGCTCATATTTACATGAACATTGGGCTGCAAGAACATTTATAAATTCAGGCTTATTCACATTCCCTCTGGGGTTTTATCAATGGATTGTGCAAAAAACTATGACACATACAGCAAAAATATCCATATCAACACATACACAATATCTCCAAGCTTGTGGCAGGCACTGTAGATGCTCGATATGTGCACTCTGTGTGACATGGCAGATGTCCGTCGTGTATTCCAGTTCTTGGCACACAGGTCCCAAAATCTCACTGTCAATACCCATGAATGTGTGGTACAGGACATGGCATCGGGGGCATGTATACCAAATCTTTGCACAATTTGTTGACTTTTTTGAGCTCCTAGTGAATGCTTGTCTCACTTGCTTGATTGTCACAATTGATGGTCTTGGAGCAGGTTCCTTGAATTTCTTGAACCACACATGAATAACCAAAAATGGAGGGAATCTCTAATCTAAAGGAGATTAGAGGATACCCTCCGTTTTGGTTGTTCCATTCCACAGTTTTTTTGCTTAATTAATTTTTGTATGCAGTGCTTCAGATTCACTCTAATCACAGTCACAACAGATTCACATTTTGCAAATTCCACAATGGAAAATACCTTCTTTTCACCAGTGAATTTTGCCGTATTTGTCGCTTATCATTTTGCCTGCCCTCTAGTGGGGAATTCTACAGGCACACTTTGGGACCTGTTGTAGATACAAAAATGGAGAGATGGTCATCTGTTGATATGAAAGTTTTTGCTGTATCTGTCATAGTTTTTGCACAATCCGTTGATAAAACCCTGGAGGGAATTGTGAATTACAAATAACCCTGTATATCTTATTAATGAATCCAGTTCATTTTAGAAATTTACATCAGAGCCACTGGTTGGCTTAGTACCCTAGATGGAGACTGTGATACTTGCTAATCTTTATCGTCTAATGTTTAGTGTTCTTCCTTAAGGATATAATGGACTCGAAATTGCATAATCAGTGCTTGAAATTTTTATTGCCAGTATTTTTAGTCAAGAGCGATTTTCTTTAAGCCAAAATAACATGTTTTAGCCAAATTTAAAATTATTAAATATGGCATATTGGTGAAGTGAAAAATCATGATTTTATTATTAATAATAATAACAAATTGGTCATACAGTGGACAAAATTAAATAATGTTTTCATTTCTATGGCTGTTTTATGATATTTACCGTTTAAGTGTTTTCTAAAATTCTCAACTTTAGGCATGATTGAAAATTTTCCTATTGTAAAACTATTATTTTCTTCCCAGAAGATATACAAATTTTACAAAAAAAACCCAAATAAACTGATTCTCAGACCTGAATATCAACCAGTCATATTTCTGGAACCACCATGTTTTTAATTGAGGGTTCTCGCCAAATTTTTTTATAACATTTGTCTGAAATCTCTCTCTCAGATAATTTATTTATATCAGTGCCTTTCTTCTTTTCCTGATGAGTGATTTTATTTTGGTGATTTTATTGGTGATTTTATTTTGATAGAATGTGTTGTTTGAAATGATCGTATCACTTGCTTGTACTTGAACTGTCGTTAATGTGTGAATTTGATGTTCAGAGGTCTTGATAAATCCTTTTGAGAATGCTTGAATCATATGATAGTCTCATTTTAGAAGCTAGTTATATGGGCAATTTGACGAGGTTACTGCGCAGTAAATAGTTTGGTTTCTACCGTGAGATTCAGTTAAGTTTCTACATTAAACTTTATAATAAAAGAACACATAATTGATTTTAAGGACAGTAATAAGATAACCATTTTAGATGGCAGTGATTTTATTTCCATCTCTAAGCAAAAAATGACAACAATTAATTTACTTTATTATAAATCCAGATTGAGTTACATTTCATAATATCTAAATTCTATATGTTTTATAAGGCTTCGAAATCATTGGGAAATTTATTTTTAAATTATCATTTATGCTCTCTTTAGACATTTATGATCTACATGGTGTAATATCTTTTTCATTTCTTTTATTTTTTTTTTCGGCAGGGGGGGGGGGGGGGCGGGAATAAAATAAGTAGCATATTTATAAATTAATACTGTTTGAAGTTATCTGGTACAAAAATTTGAATGTAATTTACAAATTTTTAAAAATATTTTTGTACTCATTATCAAATATGAAAGAAAATACACAAAACCATATACATTCAAACCTCCTTAATCTGTCTATAAGATAAAAACTTAACAGTTGCTTATATCATATAGATACAAAAGGGCACTGATGAATTTGGAAATTTACTGCATTTATTTAGATTTATACATTTTTTTTTTTAATTAAAATATAAATCTTTAATTTATTTATTTCTACATTAAATATTGCGGTTAAAAATTTAGCTTATTGTGTTGTATTGCATTTAACAATTGGACATTTAATTGGACATGCCCAGTTTTACTTTCATTAGATAGATTATAGTTTTCCTATCCAGATTCTATAAGCTAAAACATTCTATAAACAAGAAGGACCCTGCTTTGATGATTCTGGATAGAGAAGTATGAGTGTATATGTTTATTATCATTTGTTTTCTTTGGTTATTGCCAAAGGAACAAATCCTGTAATATGTGACATCAATCAGTTACAAGTTTAATCTTCAACACTTTGAACAAAAAGAACCAAGGCCATGCATTACAGCATAATTTGAGAGATACCAGCCAGTTTCAACATTTATCCCCACATTCTACATCAAGGATTAAAACACTTTATTATCGAAGTAAAATTTAAGTCCTGTTTCAGAGAAGTCCTATGCTGTCTTCCTTATTTAATTCACTCTATGTTGATACTTCATTGACTAAGAAAGAAACTCTAAAAAACACTTTTATTTGAAAAAAAGTAGAAAGATAAGGTTTCTATCTTATTTGTTTAATTAGAATTAACAAAATTATCCAACAAGCAATTTGACAGCATTGCTTGCTAGATGAAGTTATAACGCAACTTTATCATTTTATGTCTTTTAATGTCATATTCAGAAATAAAAAACAAAAAAACAGACAGTCATTTAAAATGATAATCAATAATTAATGTCTCATTGTTATAGTTCCTTAAAATTTCATCCTGGTGTAGATTCTTTGGAGATGGAGAAAAGTATGGTAATATTTAGCCAATAAAATTCGCTGTATATTTTATATTCATGCCAAAAAAAAAAACAAAAAAAAAACAAACAAACAAACTACAATATTGAAAGTGCTGCTGAGGATTGCTTTATAATCAATGACATCCTGCTAAGCGTTTGTAAATAAAAAGCAGCACCAAAATGTTCTAGAGAATCTGTAATTTTAGTCACTCTGTCATATTGATCACAAGGACTAGTCAAAAATTATCTACACTTTTGCCATAACACACCTTCAAGGTTGTCATACTGTCTTCTGCACATGCATGTTTAGAGTTGGTACGACTGTGGTCTTGCATGCGAAATTTGATCTCGATTTACCTTCACGTCATTTACCTTCCAGCTGTTACAGTGTAAACATGTCCGCCCTCTAGGAGTTTGCACAAGGAGGAACAATGAGCAGTGATCCAATTTCTCTGTTCAGAGGGTTTGGGCCGCTCAAGGATTTGCGAGGTCGCCGATTTTCCACAGACTTAGATGTGCAGGAAGCGATGCAAAACCTTCTTTTTGGAGGGAATATATGAACTTGTGGACCGCTGGACCAAGTGCATTGACAAGGGACATGGTTATATAGAAAGATGATGTATATGTTGAACCCCTAACTTGTAAATAAATTGTAGAACAAGAAGTGTAGATAATTTTTGACTTGCCATCATATTAATTAGCATCAATAAGCATATCAAATAAGATCTTGTACAACAAATACTGAGTCTTTCGAAATTTAAAGACTCTGATTAATTACCAAATGCATCATGTTTATTGTTCATTAAAATCACGTTTTCCTATGTATTCTATATGAATTCATAAACACTGGATGAGTTGTGTAAAATAGTCAATATTACAAGGAAGAATAATAAATAAAATATGTAAACTGCACTGAAGAATGAAATTTTGAAGATTTAAATTAACATATATTTATGATGTAAATTCTGTTTAGCTTAAAACAATGAGCACGTATTTAAAATATTTCTGTTTAGGAGACCAGGTGAAAATCTTCAGTCTTTCATTAATGATTATTTTCTCTTGTTCATGAAAGTTGATTAACAAAAATCACCTTTGAAGTATGACACCATCAGTTAAGTTCAGTTTGCTGATAATGATTTTGATTTGATTTGAATTAATATAGAACATTTGTGTTCTCTTTGCTTCAGGCACTTTAAAACTATTTTTTGTTATAATTTGCATAAATTTTAATTTTAAATTACATTTATGCCTTTTTTTTATAACATCAGAAACCACCATTGTCTTGTTTCTATCTAAAGTCTCTTTGAGAAAATGGAGTATTTCTCGACATATATATCTCTCCCTCTTGATCACTCCATTTATCTGCTTTAAACATCCTAGGAGAATCTGATTCAAATCCACTAAGTGAATGAAAAGATCCAACAGACGACATAGCTGACCTAGGAGCTTTTGATTTTTTCTTGTAGATACCAGGCATTGTACCATGATGAGGCACTTGAGCAAGTGATTTAGTGGAACGGTTGATTTCTGGCCTTCCCAACGGGTAATGATTGAGTTGCCCATTTCTCATTGTTCCAAATCCAAGTGCTGAATATGAACGCTGTGATTGATTTCCGTCAAGAATCGGTGGACATTTCACATAGCCATTGTTGGCTTTGGCAACAGGTGGCTGATTGAAACGTGTCAAACCTTCATCATGTAAAAATGCTGAATTGTCCGCACCTTCTTTAAAGAATAAAAAAAATGGCATTATGAATTGAACTGGAAATTGCTGATATGAACAAACATATAAAGAAGGTTGATTATGATCTTTGGTAAAGGTTTTTTGTGTGAATGCTGCTGGTCATAAGAATGTAAGAGAGCACATGAAATGATGGTATTACATCTGCATTGTTGTGTTTCATTCGAAAGCAGTAAATGTCATGAAGAAAGGTCTCTGAAAATCAGACCTTATTGGGAAGGGTACATTACTGCTCTTTCCAAAGCTAATTACAGCTATTCTGCTAATGGTGAAGGAAAATCAAGGAGAATGGAAAAGGAAAATCCCAGGAAGGGTTAATTCCAACTGGCCAGAAACAGCAAAACCCTCAAGTTCCCACGAGCTGAACACTACAGGTCATTTGAAAGGTCAAGCAGTGCTTTTCCAGTGTGAAAACAAACAGCCCAAAGAGGGATTGCATACATTTCATTGCAGGAATTTCACAGGCTGTCATAAATAAAATAATAAACAAAGATTTGCAACTGGAAAAGCTCCACAAGAGTCGTGTTCATAAGCTGATGCCATGATACATTACATAAAGGAAGAGCAACTGTCAGAGGCTCTGAGGGTTACCTCACAGCAGAACAATGGGAAGTACATTGTCACTTTGGATGAAACCTATGTCTACCTCAACAATTGCAACAAACCCCATGCGATTTTCTACTGTCCGCGTGGAGAAAAATCATACAAAAGTGGTCCAAAGAATGTAAGGAATGTTTTTCAAAAGGATTTATGGTGATTGCAAGATACTACAAGTACAGCGGCAAGCTCATGATCAAAAAGCTTGGACAGGAAGGCTAAGGTTAACTCCCTTTACTATCAGCAGCATGTTCTCAGTTTTATTTTCAATGAGGAAATCCTCACATTATAAGGAGAGGACAAAAGCAAAGTTTGCCTGCATCAAGACAAAAGCTCCAGCCATACGTTTAACTCGACCATTCAATTTATGTTGGATTTGGAAGATAAAACTTGAATTCATTTTATTTTATACTCTTTCACGATATCCTTGTCAAGTCACCAAATGCATCTCTGATGGATTTCTGTGGATTTGGATTATTGAAACGAGCCCTTGCTCTACGCCGTCTAACAACCATTGATGAAAGCAAGGCTTTCGAAAAGCGCTTACAGGTCGTATTTTTCCTTATTCTTTTGTTTTTTGTCTTATTTTTTTGCCTTATTTTTCACTTATTATTTTTTCGTTTCTTGTTGCCTTGTTGTGGTAAAAGAGTATCCTCTAGTTTATTACTTAACCATTGAGGGTTTCTGGAAAGCCTGCAAACAGGAATGGAACACATCGGCCTCGTTGTTTTGCAGACAGTGCAGGGCAATAGAATTTGAGCATTGGTGGAGAAAGGGGTTTGCTTCGTAAACGTTCTCCTCCAAATTGTTACCATAGCTCATAATCAACCTTCTGTATTCTTAGAAATTTTCTGAACAAAAAAGTGTTACCATAACTTAACTTTTTTTTATATAATAGGTGTAATTATTCTTTTATAATTATTTAAATAATTAAAATGGAGATAAATAATAAAGTTTAATTTTCTTTTCATGAGCTTCAAAGTAAATTTGTAAACAAACTCCTTTCTTAGGCTAATGCCACATTTTTCAAATGAGATGTAGAATGTTCGTAACTCTTTCTGTAGTATAAAGTGGAAATAAAATATTAAATAGTTTTACTTATATAGGGTGATCAAAAAGTCTCTCCGTGAATATGATACCTGCTGTCTTTTGTATCATGTTCTTCATCTCAGAAAGAACGAATGGTACGTTAGGTTAGGTTATGTTATGCCATTGAGATAATTTCATGCTTTATGAGAATGAAGATTCACTATCCTCTTCGAGTTGAGGCATTGGCCACTTAATCTACAGGATAAGATTTTCTGCTTACTGTCTTTTCTTCAAAACGAATGGCCCATAGACCTTTTTAAGGGATATAGCACAAATTATATCTTACAGTCCGTATAAAATTAAAAAAAAAAAAAAAATTGGGGTGAAAATCTCACTCTGTCATTTAAACGTTTACGAGGGCATCTCGGCACTCATCATCAAAGAATAAAAACAAACCCACATCACAGAAGTACTGTTTATTTTACCGTTTGACGTTAGCTGAGGAGACACTTTTTTATTTTTTCGAGGCCATTTACTTGGTTAAATTTATTTATTAATTTAATTCGCGTGAATAAACATAGATGATAAATTAATAATTCTAGTCACTTTTTGAAAAATTGGTTTGAAAAATTGGGAATTCAGTGATGGCTACAGAAACAAAGGGCAGCATGGCATGCTCGAAGGCCCTGGGACACTGAATGCAGTTAAATTCTTATTTTAAAGTTACTAAAAGTACATGCATTTCAGTGACCTACATTTATATTCTTAAGGCATAATGCTAACTTCGGAATCTGTATGCGATTAGGGCACATTAAGGCTTTCTAATTTCTTCTAGGCTAATCTCTTCCTTACTTTGTGATGCCACAAAAAGACGTCATCTGGTGGTACAGTCCTCAATAGCACTTAAAGTATATTTTTCAACAATTTATGCACTATTTTTGCAGGATAAAATTGCAAATAATGATTGCATTAAGATTTTTAAACTTTATACCTTATACAGTTGAGCTGTATTATCCCTCAACATTTTATTACAGTAATGCTAATTTAAACATGAAAGCTTATTGAGGAATACTTCTTCTCGCAGACGAAGCGGTTTGTTTTGACAGTAAAGCGACCACAGGAAACCACCGCACACGAATACAAAAGGCTCAACTTGTCAGCACGGAGGATCAAAAAAAAAAAGCACAAGGAATAACGCGATGAACAGCTCGTCATGGCTACCAACTAAACTGATGCAGTTAGTTAATATTTTAAATGAATGTACTTAGTAGTTTAATTAAAATGTTTAGGCTTTAAATCACTCACGCCACAATGATAAGCTCCACAATGATCACTTAAGCCGCACATAGTTGGCATTTATTGGATTCAGTTTCTTGTGTTTGTGCAGCACCGAGGGGGAGCGTGGGTGTACCGAGGGGCAGTGTGGCGGGGTTGAGGGGCAGCATGGCGCTGTACCACGCTGATTTTGCCTAGCGGTATCACTGGAATTGTATGCTACTATATTTATTGGGGGTCTATCTATATTTTGGTTTTACACAAGGTTGAAAAACATGTTTCTTTTATAGCAACTCTATTTTCTGTTTCTGCATTATTATAAGCTAAAGTTTAATATGAGTTTTTGATCCCTACTGTATTATAAATAACAACCTTTCAGTATAACGAATATCAACCAAATGTGAGGCAATTTTTATGGATTTCACCAGTGCATAAGCTGCAAGTGATTTTAGAAGTTGTTTTTTTGGAGAAAATATATTCTGCTTTTCAGTGATATATATGGTACACATATTAATCTGATTTGATCAATTTTTTTAATCATTTAAGTAAATACTTATTAAAAATTTAACCATGAAATATCGTCTCACCTGACTTATCAACATAATACATCCGTGCTCTAGGAATACTTCTGTTGCTGTAAACAGATACATTGTCCCAGTCACTTAACTTGATTGGTTCAATCATTGGTAGAGGAGTAATAGGTGGTGGCATTTGTGGCAATTGTCTTTGTTCTTTTTGTAAACGGTGCCGATGGCAACAGACAAAAATAATAACAGCGACAAGAACAGCAGCACAAATGGCAGCAGATGCTGCTATAATAACCACTTTATCAACTTCAGCACTTTCTTCTTTCTCACCACGTATTTCTCGACAAAGATCATAAGGAATTTTACTTGCTTCTATTTCTCGGCCATTCAGATTAAGTTTATTGAGGTCCATACTAACCACACACACAATGAAGCACTCATTTTCTCGTACATTGCTTATACGAAAGTCAGTCTCTTTAGTTGATAATGCTTTACTGCTAATTTTGAAGTGTTCATCACCAAACATACGATATAGAACTCTGATGTCAGCAGATGCACCTAGCGTTTTAGCATCCCAGTTTACATAAACATTGTTGTTCTTTTGATAAGCTTCTTTTATATGGACTCCTTGTATTTGCGATATTCCTGGCTTAGGTAAAAATGCAAGTTGTCGTGGTGAAATAGATCCCATCATTGGTACGTTTGAAGAAGTAAAGTCATCTGCTACTGTAAACATTTCTTCTTCTGTAACTGGTATTGAAGTTAAATCACTTTCCAACAAGTCATCCCCCATGGTATTGATTGTTTGTAATGAACTAGGTTCTAAGCTGGTGCTGAAAAACACTGATGTTGTATCTGTGGGGTTTGTTATATCTTCACACATCAAATTTTCTGGTTGCAGTTGCATTAGATTTTCATTTCTTAAGGCTTCTGGTTGCCCACAAAACTGAGGATTTCGTTCCCTGCTTGTAACTTGTAAATCGTAGTCTCGTATCCATTCTGAAATCCACCGTAGATTACAGTCACAAATGAGAGAACGACCTTAAAAAAGAATAAATGATAAAATTTAAATGAACTTTGAGAAAATTCTTGAAGAGATAATTTATTTTATTCTAAACCTTTCACTCTGTAATAAATAAATAAATAAATAAATAAATAAATAAATAAATTGAAAACAAGGATATTCGGTCTGGAATTGAAAAAATATGGAATTGAAATATAAGCACTGAAGCATGGAAAATAGAAGATTTTGTTACAATGGGGTTACTAAAAAGTCAAATTGTGTGCTGCTATATAGGATTTTTAAATTTAGGAGAATATTACTTATTCAATAATCTGGCCATTCTGCTTGTAAAATGAGCTACTTTCAGTGTTTTCTGGATGTTATAAATTTAAATCAACATAAATTTTAAAACAAAAATATAAAAAAAATAAGCTTTTTGGTTTGTTTATAACATTATTAGTACCGATAGGTACTTATGTTTTCACAATGTGCGTCCGTCTGTCTGTCTGTTGGTGCTCTAGCGTTTGAATGCTTTCGAATTTTGGACTTCCGTTTTAGCCATTCGACAACTTAGGGAAAACGAAAGACTGAGTTTGTTGGTGGAAAAAATCGGTGAACTATTTCTGGTTCAAAAGGTCGCAAATAATATAGGGGACCAACTTTTTCACTATACAATTCCATGTATAAATGGCCTGTGCACTGCCAAATGCTGTTCTCTCTTTGGCATTCCATATCTAAAGCAGAGAAAAGGCTTGTGAATTAAGTGAAGACATGTGATGGTCTTCCTTGATGGTCAATATCAGTCAGAACTGGTTCAAGGGTATGTGATTGATGGGACCATTAGGTCCTCTGGAAACTTTCAGTGCTAAGATATGGCATGTATTATATCAAACAGCTTGGAATAACATGTCATAGTTGAAAATTAACGTAAAATTGATGATAGTCGAAATAGGTTCAATGCAGTGGCGGCTCGTCCATAGGCACTGCGGCACTGCAGCACCCCCAGTTTCACTTTCGATATCGATAAAATTCAATATAATGTGTGTTTTTTTTCTTTAATACTATTCTTATACATGTATATTACATGATCCTTAAGCTTAATGTCACTAGCTATTCCCTAGTTCGTGAAAAAATTACAATTTTCTGACGCCGCACCCCCAGAAATTTTAGCTACGAGCCGCCACTGGTTCAATGGTATGTGGTTTCATGGAACCATTATGGTTCAGTGGAAACTTTCAAATCTCAGATTTGGCATGTACTATATCAAACAACTTGGAATGATGTGTCATGAATGAATATAACGTAAAATTAATCATAGTCGAAATTGGTTCAAGGGCACCTAGTTTCGTGGAACCATCATGGTTCATTGGCACTTTCAGTGCTAAAATATGGCATGTGGTATATCAAACGACTTGGAAGACGTGTCACGAATGAATATAAAGTAAAATTAATGATAATTGAAATTGGTTCCTTGATTCGTGTTTTAATGATTACCATTATGAAACCATTGCAAACTTTCAATGCTAAGATATGGCATGTAATTACTTACGCCTTACACTATCCTTAGTTAGTTTGTGTTAGGCAAATTTTAACAATAGCTAGTAGCTAATTATTCCTTCAATGGTACATGCTTACGTAGAAAAGTGTTGGCAATCGTTTATGAAGAAAGAATTGACCCTTACACAGAAGGTTTCAACAATTAATGCTTATTTCATTAAATAGGAATGCTTACAAATTAAAGGATTCGTATATGTTCTGTTACAATGGGGTTACTAAAAAGGATTGCTACTTTCTCTATTTAACTTTTCAAGTAGTTTTATTCAGTTTGAACTATACATTTCCCTTAGAAGTACGCCTTGCTTAGCAACCAGAGCATTCTTTAGCAACCTCATCTAATTCTTAACAACGAAAGGCTTCTTTAGAAATCAAATGCTTCTCTTTTCATTCTCGAATGCTTTAAAATCCTATCGGTCCTGGGCATTTCGGTTGCCTGACTTGTTGTAAGTGGAGGGAGAGTGGTTTCTGCAGCATGATAATTGCTGTTCCATACATTGCTTGCTGTGCAGATCCTCACTGAGGAAAAATATTCCGGTTATCACTCAGCCACAGGATCTCATTCCAAATGACTTTTGGCTGTTCCTATTCTGAAAACAAGCCTCAAGGGGATGTGTTTCCTAACAATGGACTACATCAAATCGAATGTGGTGGACACACTCTAGCAGATAAAGTAGCTACAGTCTGTACAAAACATAGGCATGGTGCAGGGAGTACGAATTAGCCAATCAGAAGCGCTAAGACAAGATGCATATCTTGTGTAAGCACTTCTGATTGGCTAATTGTGCACTTCCACTGCCATGCCCATGTTTTCATTTATTGTATAGAGTATCATTGCTTGCTTCAACAATAAATTCTTACATAGAAATGCTTTAGCAATATATTATGAAGTAGCAAAAGAATGCTTCAACAATTCACTCTCACTTCATTTTAATGTTATATAGGAACACATAAATTATGTAAAAACAAGTGTTCCAGTAATGGCAGGATTGATTAATGGTCCTACTTTTAAATGTGTTTAGGTAACTGTTACCATATGCCATACAAGTCATGTTCGTGTAGTTCCCTTGTGAGTAAAAGGTTTATGATTAAAAAGACTTCTGTCATTATAAGTCATCACATTACAATAAATATAATATCAAAAACATTATAATCTTTATTGTTCTGAGAGTATAATTCAAAGAAACATACCTCCAAGGCTGATTCCACGAAGTGTTGAATTTAAATGTAAAAATGGTGTAATTGGTATAGTGGTCAAAGGATTGCCATCCAAAGCAAGAAGTGTTAATGAATTCATAGTTGCAAAAGCATCATCAGGAATAAACCGAATTCGGTTGAATCCTAAATCTAGTACCTGGAAATATCATCAGTACCAATGAATTAATAATACATTTTCATTATAATTGCAATGGTAAAGTTAGTTGCTTCAAAAACATAGAATCATATCTTGAGAATAATGAGAAAAGTAAAAAGAGATACTGTATATCAATATTGTATATTGAAATATTAACCCTTAAATTACTCTGCTTAACCGTGAAATTACCCTACCAACGACATATAGGCTCAGCTGCATTTAAATTTCAAACATATGTAATATCTTGATCTTCTTTTTCAAAGGAAAGCTACAAACCTGTATATTCAGAATAGAAAAATGTTGAAGAGGAAAATGTTTGAGGAAACTTAGTGTGTGTTGTCATTTCTGTGGCAATGCTCTTTCACAGCCTTTGACACTTACAGGCTATTTGTTACATGGTTGCAAGCTATTTATCTATTCTAAACAATTCTTCATACACTCAATGGCCGTTATTAAAATTAATACAAATCCCTTTTAATATAAATTGTTCCTCTAGTCCTGTCTTTGTGAATGCTATTTGTATATAAAATTAGTCATTGATACAATTTTTTTTTATCAAATCCTAGCTAATACAAAGAAAAATGAAATTCATTCCAAGAAAATTACATTAAGATGCTTATTTCATATCTAGGAAGCACGTGTTATTCCATAACCCCGAATTCTAATTGGTTCTTATGTAAACAAATTGTGAAGCATGTGGGATTTGAGAACTGAATTCTGATTTGTTTCATTGTTTATATAAACATGAGCATTTCCATGGATTGATCAGAATTTGCAGTAGTCGCAGTGTATTACCAGAAATTTTATTTGTTTATATAAACAACCTTCAATAATCCAAATAAATGAATGATGGTAATTTTTAATGACGATAATCTAAACCTTATCTGAGGCTTGAATCATACCATTGTATCATCTGGGTTTCCTTTCCTGAATAATATGGACAAAATTTTAGTCCCATGAAATATATAATAACTGGGTTCAGCTGTATTTGGACTAAATTTTTGTGAAGCTGTATATAAATAATTATCAGCTAAATATCAAATTTTTTTGAGTTTGCAAAAAAAGAGAAAAACAGCTGATTTTCAGGTTCAATGGCCAAGTGGTTTGGGGTGCAGGCTTTCCATTCTTCTTGTACACTAGGTCATGGGTTCGAATTCTGTTTTGTATGGTCATGGGTGTTTGTTTGTATCTCATTTGTGTCTTAAAAATACTAATTTCTATTAAATTTCAATTATAAATTTAAATTAGCAGTTGAAAATTAAATTTAAAAAATAATTAGCTCAGGCACATAAAAAAAATATCAATGGCACATAAATTTTACTTACTTTTAGTTCTGTGAGCGGAGAAAGAGCTGTTTGTGGGAATCGAGTCAGTCCATTGTTTAGAAGAGATAAGGAGCTAAGTGTGTCTTCCACACCAGAAAATGCTTCTGGAGAGAGTCTTTCTAGTGGGTTTCTTTCAAAGTTCAAAGCAGTAAGTGAGTTAAGGTTAGTTAACATTCCATCAGGTAATTCTTTGATCTGATTTTGTGCTAAATCAAGAAAAGAAAGACTTGTAAGATTTTGAAGTGCACTTGGAACTTCTGTTAGCCCACATCCTTTGAGATTGAGATTGCGTAGTGATTTCTGAAGATCTTTCAAAGATTCATTTGCTAAATTTAAATGATTGTCCGTTAATTTCAAAACCTAAAAAAAAAATGAAATTAATAATGAGGCATGTACCTGAAATTTTTAAAGTAACTTTATAAGTCATGCAGTAATATCCAGTTTTTTTTTTATTTTTACGGTACTTACTTCTAATTTTAGTCCTGAAAATGAATTATTTGCCACATCACTGATATTATTTTTTGATAAATCAAGATAGGTTAATACTTTGAGTGACTGTAATGCTTCTTTTGGAATAGCTGAAAGTTCATTTTGTTGTAATCCAATGCTAACAAGAGTTTTCTCTTGCTCTACAAAAGCTTTGGGGTGAACGGATCTAATGCCACATTTGGTTAACTGAATACTAACCAGCCTTAAACCTGGAAAAGCATCCTCTTCTAAATGATTGATAGTGCTGTTGGTAACATAAAGCATTGCAATCGGTGTGTTAGGAACCGCAAGGCGCAGTGTTGATGCCAATTGACTGACATTAATATGGGCACATTGCACTGTTAATTGCTGAGCAATATTGAATGCACATGAACATCCTGCATGTAGTTCTGTTAAATTTCTTGACCATGGACATTGAGAATCAACACAATTGATCAAAATTATATGCGTAAAGATATATAAAAATAAATACGATATCTTCATTTTCATCATTGTAACCTGAAAGAAATAACATTTATATATAAATTATATGTTTTATTAACATTTATTTATTTTAAATTTCAAAAAATTATTTATGAGGATGTTGTTCTCTGTACTGTACTTATAAACGAAATAAAGAGAGGTCTTACAGTTTTGTCGAAAATCATCCGACTAGTTTTGGCATTTAATCCCGCCTTCTTCAGGGTACAAGGGGGATTAGCAGCCCTTACAAAGCGATACAGTGAACGATACAAAATAACTAAATAATGCAGTAAGTGTTATATATTGTATGAGGGCCAACCGAATCTGATTGACTGACATAAATAGGAAAGAGTCGCATTGTCTTCTTTATTTAATTTACAGTAATTCAATCCGTTTATGTTACCCGTTTGAAATGTAATGCCCCCTAGCTTGACTCATCGGCTGTTTGAAACTGTGATTGAAACATGTTTATTTACTGGTGAAACACTCTGATATGGAGAAAACTCTAATGTATTCTGATAAGTTAAACTGAAAACTGCTTAATTTCATTGTAAGTTCTATTTTTATTTGCTCTTTAAACCTTCTTTGAGTCCTACAGTTAACAGGACTTTGAGTTCACTGATAGCATTTTTGCTGCATGTCAGGCTTCATCTTTTAGTTTTAGAAATTAGCCAAATTCACCTTATGCTATTCCAAATCATTCTAAAATTTTCTAAATCATTCCAAAATGTACCAAAAGTCTTAAAACTGTTATAAAGCATGTTATTTTACCTAATAATCCCTGCTAGTATTAAAATAGGTTGAAATCATAAAATCAATATGACTAAAATTGATTAAATTGCATGATAGATTTCTATGAGAAAAATAACAGATGTAGAAAAAAGAAGGATGAAATACAAGAACTTTGGAATGCATGCAAAGCAAAAATTGAACACAGGGTTGTGAGAGACTGAAAAAAGCTTTTTAGGTTTTACCACCCAGTGTTCAACTTTTCTGAGAAAAATAGGTATTGGCAATTTTTACTTTCTTTAAATGGCTAATGCAATAAAGAAGACAAGACCTAGAACAGGACATTTGTAAAAACTGGTGACAGGACATTTGCATCTCATTATATGTATATTTAAAATTAGCAAATTTTAAATGGTTTATAGATATGTTCTTATTAGATGTAAGTATTTTCTGTGTCCATGTGTTTAAAAATAATTATATCAACTTGAATTTTGAAAAAAAACAAAAAAAAACCATTTGCTACAACATCCATTCAGATACTGTTTGAGTATTAAATCGGAACTTTGACAACGCAACGGATGATTAATCAGTACAACGACCTAATAAATGTGCCTTGATTAGACCTCTAAATAAAATTATTTGTTCATTTATACTTGAAAAAGTAACCGTTGAAATACTTGGTAAATTTTAGCAATTAATTTTTTTTTTTAATAAACTCTGCTATTAACTCTTTGAACCTCTAATAAAAATGGAAATTAAATGGAAAGACAAGAGGTAGAAATGGGCAGAGAATGGCAGCAATTTTTCTTATTGCATCTTGGAATGTTCATGACAGAACAATGAATGACTTGCCAAGATCAGTTTAAAAGGGTGGCATAACCCCATTCAAAATTTGTCAACACCCCCTCTATTTGGAAAGTAATTGATTCGTTGAAAACAGAGGAAGCTATGGCTACAAAAAAGAAAACTGACTACCAAAGAGGAATTATTGTCCATTCAAGAAATAAAAATCTCAGTAAGTGCATTCAACAATTAATTGCATGCTACAATCCTGAAGATAAATTTCTTGTGCACAATCATGTATACTTTTTAAGTCTGGATTTGTAAATAAATTTTTATTAATAAAATTCAGTCCTTTTTTTAATTAATAAAATATATTTGAAGATGTTATTTTAGTATACTATACTCTGAAGTTATTCATTTAAAACTTACTAATTTTAAAGATAATGGGACGCATATGCCCGGGATGCAATTGTCTGGCACACAATTGTCCTAGAACCAGTAAAATTCAGACAATGCATTGGAATAATATCCTTAATATTTTGGGATAATTAATAAAGAAAAGATTAATATACCAATACTGAGTAAACAACTAATTGAAAATTTTAGGATAATAAAAGCTTGTAAATGTCAGTTGTATAAAATAACTTTTATTTATATATGAAATGTTTTAACAAATAGTAAAATCTTCAGGATCTATTAATATAAACGACTTCATTGAAGGAAGAATTTTTAAAATACCAGTTTGTACAATTCTATAATGATAATGTTGATAAGTTGAAACACATTGTACATGTAGTTAATTATTGCCTTTTATATCATATATAAGGATAAACTGTAATTTCAGCATAATATAGATAGTCTTTTTAAAAATTGTTTAAATAGTATTTTTGAAAAATCAAATTATAATGTTATTATTCATACATATTTTTCCTCTTGATGATTAATTTGATTTTAAAAAACGCAGTTTAAAACAGTTATGATAAAATCTCGAATTTTGTATTTGATTTGTAATTGTTTTCTATATTAATAAATCTACATTTTCCCACCACACTTTACTTATTTTTCAAATATTGAATATATGTTTGAATTCTTTATAGCTAGTAAAATTCCAAAAAGTTTAAATAATTTTACTTTAACTCCAGTATGGAATTTTGTTGTTCACATAACACATGCTCATATTACTTCATTCAGTTTAATATGTTGATATGTTTATTGCATTGAAAAAAAAGAGCATTTGAAGCATTAGGCTTTAAAAAGGAACTATTCCATTGTTTTGGAGGTTTTGTGTTTATAATCTTTTTTTATAATCCATGTTTTATCAAATAGTAATTTTATCTTTCAAGCAATAAATTACATAGGAAGAAATGTTCTTTTCATCAGGAGAGAAGATAATGTTTCATTTTCTGGTGTAATAATGTTATCTTTAAAGATATCATCTTCATTTTTACTTTCCTGTCAAGAAATTTTCAAGGCTTTGCCCATTATATGAGCATTTACTTTTATGTGCTTTGTTGTTGGGCTTGTTTTGCTGAATGAGAAAATAATTGTTTTAATTTATGTATGCATAATTCTCTTTAGTTTGATTGTGGATGATTCCATCATTAGTCATGAAAATCCATATTTGAAGAAAATATTTTATGTAAAAATCAAATTGCTCTGGAATTTTATTTTATATTCTATTTTAATATTTTATTCTACTCATCACCAGAAAAAAAAAAATGCAGTGTCTTTTAAAGCCAAATTCCAAATGTCTACACAAACATAATATAAGGTGGGTTGAAAAAGATACCTGCACAAACCTACTAAAATGTGATTAGTGTGAAAACAATGTGACAAAATGAAACAAACATTAATGATATTTTATTTCATGTCTTGTTATACATTTTCATTAAAAAAATCTATTTTTTTTTTTAGAAAAAGTTCATTTTAACCTGTTGCAAAAATTTAGGTCCAGACAGTTTTAATAACCAATTTGCCATACATTTTTTTGGATTACCTTTAATATTCAATTGGGCATTGCTTGAATCATTTAATGAAGAAAATTAACATCGATTTCTTCCCAATTTCTAATGATTTTACTCTTCAGTTCATCCAAAGAAGTGTACTGTTTACCACCAGCATAAACAGCCAGCCCAGGATAACACTCCCACAAATTTTCTCCCATAACTATTCTCTCCAAAAGGAAGTAAATTTTCTTCCATGAGGTTTTGGTGGTCCACAGCTTTCAGTCTGCTTTTAACAAATGCAATATTGATTTTTCCAGTCCATCCAAATGCTCCCCAGATCATTAAACTACCTCCTCTAGCTTACTGTTAGGAGAATAGTTCCTCCTCTCTTCTTAGATCATGGCAATAATATGCTAGCCTTCTGGATTATCGAGATTAAATTTTCTCATCACTCGACACAACTTTTTTCCAATTGTCATTCCAACACATTATTTCTCGTGCCTATTCCATTCATTTCTATCTATGAGTCTGATTCAGTTTGGGGACAGTTCTTTTTTAGTACAATAGATAGGAAAAATTTTCCATTAACCTGGAGAGAATGGATTTTGACACTGGCACATCAGGCTCATGGAGTTGGATTTTCTATCCCTGACAAGCGATTTTTTTTTATTTTTTTACCGTGGTGCCAATTTACTAGTCGTCCTGTTGAGTGTGATTATCCGTATTTGTTTCCTAATTTTATAAATTTGTTAATAACATTATGGGGATGGTTTATTCTTTTAGCCAATAGCACTATTTGTGATTTCCAAACTGTTATTTGTCCCTTTACAAAGTCAGAGAGAGAGAGAGAGAGAGAGAGAGAGAGAGAGAGAGAGAGAGATGGGGGTGGAGGCTTGCCACATCTCATAATTCACTGAGAGTTAATTTTTAAAGCAATATTACAAATTTTCGTGTTTATTTTTGCCACTGTTTGCAACTGTTAATTATTGCCATCTAACAACAAAAAAACAATGTCAGTGTTGATGAAATCTCTTAATTTTTGTGATGGACCTAAATTTTTGCAACAGAATAAACTGAACTTTTTCTAAAGAAAATATTAGATACAAATTTTTTGCCAAATTTTTTTGATGAAAACTTATTATAAGTATGTAATTAAATAACACTAATTTTTGTTTCATTTTGTCACATTGTTTACACTCTAACTGCATTTTAGGGAGAGCTATCTTTTTGCAATGCACCATATTTGTTTAAGTATTGGCTAATCCAGAAATCTCTTCTGATATAAATGCTAACAGTCTGAGTGGAACTTGTGAAATGATCCCTCAGTTTTTCCTTCATGGGGTTTACATTACATTTTAAAATACTTTTACTGTTAATGCAAAAGGAATTCCTTTGCTCATTAAGAAATACTTTTTTCAATAAACAGTTTCCATTTTCACTGTTCATCAACTATCTTCTTTTCTATGAGTATTTCTTAAATTCTTGGCATTCCTTGCATCTCCTGTAGTCTGTTTTCCAGGAATGTAGGAACCCAGAAAAAACGGTGATGTATCATAAATAACTAAAAATAAAACATTTGGATGTATTTGAAAGTGTTCTTGCCGATTTTTTTCACATGTGCAATATAATATTATAAGCAGAGTAATAATTTTCACACAAATGCACAATCTGTCTCTTCTTGGCAAGAACATAAATAAAAATTAAATGTATTGGAGTTTATTCCACACAAACCAAAAATATGTTTATTTAAAGAAAAATAAAACTTATTTCAAAAATAGGGCAGAAAATAATATGAAATCTTGAATTTCATGAATTCCTTCCTAAGGAGGAAGCTTTTGTTGAGGAAGTTTACATTTCTGCAAGAAGTTGACCTTCCTCTCTTGAACTATTAAAACAGAAAATGGATTTTGATTTAGTTTTTCGACTCGTTTCTTTTTACATTCTTTTTACAATGCTTGTTCTTTATGATTCAAGGGTAACAACTTTTATGAATGAATGAAAGGATTGAGTTAAAGGGTTGACATCGTCACTTGGCAGACAAAAATTAAAAAAAAAAAAAAAAAAATCAGCCGTTGCATAGTGAACGTGATGATCCTCAAGTGTTTAACTTGATGGGAAACTTGAAGTCGTTCTACTAAATTGCAATGTAAATATGCTCCTAAGTAAACATTCTTTACTCGTTTGCTTTTATTCTTCTTGCCCCTCTGGACGCTATTGTTAATATTTCTTCTGCAATCTGCTTAGGAGAATTACTTTATTTATATTTTTCAGTCTTAACTTTTTTATATTCCTTAAACTCCCATTAGTTTGAAATCGTGCATTTGGAAAACAAATCAGCGCAGTTCTTTTGAACACTTTATTTTTTCTATTATTAAACTAAACTACAAGTATAATATTCTGAATTTTTAACATTTTATTTCTGAGGGTGTGCGTGAGAAAACTCTTTATATTTATTTATTTATTTATTTATTTATTTATTTATTTATTTATTTATTTATTTATTATGTAACAAGTTAAGCTCGAAATTACATAGTTTGAGTGTTTTCCTTAAAAAATTGGTCAATTTTCTCTATGTCCAAGGTTCTTCTGCAATTATTAAATTATTAGTAAAAAAATTTTAGTATCGTTCTTTTAAAGTTTCAACAGCATGAAAGCTTTAGCGTTTATCAACGCAAATTCTTTCATGTAAACTTGATAGACTACCATATTTTAAAGAGTCAGTGTTGATCACGAATTCACAGGTGTGCATGCTTAATTGTTTAGAATTTCAGCAGATTTCCAACCAATGAAGTCTTTCCAGTGTTGCCAGAAACCCAAAGGTTTTTTGCTTTCTTTAAGTTGCTTTCTTTTGTAATCACCTACTTTGTTTCAGTTGTCTTTTAAAAGATACCCAATTATGGAAAAACTCAACTAGCTCCTCCACTAAATGTTTAATGTCAAAAAATTTGCCACTAAAAATTTTCTGCCCACTAAATTTAGTGGAAAATCGCTAGAATGGCAACACTTGATAAAGAACAGTCTGCTGAGAACTCGCTGATCATTACAAACATTGTGGCACTATTTAGTGCAAAATTTACTTAGTTACTTACTTTTCAAACCCGCTTATCCGTTAGGGTCGCGGGGGCAGCAGCCCTATGGAGGATCTCCAGCGATCGCGATCTTCCGCCATCAGGCGCATGTCCTCCCTGGTAATATCCAAGCGACTCGAACCCAGATTCTCCAGGTAGTCTAGCCACCTGGTTCTAGGCCGACCCCTTGGTCTCTTACCCACCGGCTTGGAAAATAACAACTGCCTAGGAAGACTAGTTTGCGGCATCCGAATCACGTGGCCATACCAGCGCAACTGAGACCTCTCAATGCGGAGAAGTAGCGGCTCAACACCTAAAGATTCCCTTATTGTATTGCTGTACACTCTATCTAGTAGGGTAACACCTGCAACACCTCTCAGAAATCTCATTTCGGCCGCTTGTACCCGCAATCGCACTCTTTCGGTCATTACCCAAGCCTCATGACCATAGGTGAGAATGGGGACAAAGATGGATTTGAAGACGGAGAGCTTAGCTTTGTTACTCAGCTCGCGTTTCGTTACCACGGATCGCCACAGTTCACGTCTGACACAGCTTGCTGCACCGATCCGAGCATCTAATTCTTTCTCCTGCCGTCCATCACTCGTGAATGCAATCCCGAGATACTTGAATTTCTCCACCTGTCTCAATGAGGCTCCCCTAACATGGAGAGCGCACTGAGCAGGCTGTCTTGAAAGAACCAGAACTTCGGTTTTAGCCACACTGATCTTCATCCCAGCTTCTTCACATTTGGCTGCAAACCGGTCTAGTGCATGCTGAAGGTTCGCGCGAGAAGACCCAAGCAGGACAAGGTCGTCCGCAAAGAGCAACCTCTCCACCAGGCAGTCGCCCACACAAACACGCTCATCGCCTCGGCTGCCCCTGTCTATCCAGTCCATAAAGATAATGAACAAGATGGGCGACAGTACGCACCCTTGGCGGAGTCCAACACCCACGGTGAACGGTCTTGACTTAATGCCATTTATCCGGACACACATCTCAGAGCTTTCGTACAGAGACATGATAGCAACCAGTAATTGCCCATCCACTCCATACTCTTGCAACACTTGCCAGAGCTTCTCCCGAGGAACCCTGTCATATGCTTTTTCGAGGTCCACAAAGCTTTTTCGACCTCTTTTGCATACTCCCAGGATTTCTCAAAGATTTGCCTTAGAGCAAAGATGTGATCCGTCGTGCTTCGGCCAGGTCGGAAACCACACTGCTCCCCTGACAGTTTGGAGTCGACTATTTCCCGACTTCTCTTCTCCAAACACTTAGCGTACACTTTCCCAGGAATGCTGAGCAAAGAGATGCCTCGATAGTTGTTGCAATCTCTCTGATCTCCCTTTTTGAAGATAGGGATCACAGTTCCTGTCTGCCATTGCTTAGGGGCCTGTCCAGATATCCAAGCAACCTGACACACTCGAGTCAGCCACAGGATACCATCCTGATTTAAGGCCTTTAACATCTCGGACCGGATTTCATCATCACCTGCAGCTTTGCCAGTCTTCAGGGACTTAATTGCCCATCTGACTTCTGTTTCAGTGATACTACCGTGACTATTCTCCGCTCCAAGGTGCACCTCGTATGCCTCAGTTGTTGTTGTCACCGGATTAAGAAGAGATGCAAAGTATTCCTTCCACCTATGCAATACGCTCTCCTCCGTTTTCAGAAGCCTCCCATCTGAACTCTTAATAGTTTGTGATGAAAGAGACTTCTTTCCACGGAGGCGGCGCACGGTCTGCCAGAACACCTTGTTTGCCGAACCATAGTCTGCCTCCAATTTCTCCCCGAACTTCTCCCAGGCCTTGGCTTTAGCTGTTGATACTGTCTTTGCTGCTGCTTTTCGCGCCTCAGTGTACCGCATTCGACTCGAAGTTGACTTATTTGCAAGCCATAGCAAATAAGCTTCCTTCTTTGCCTTGACAGCTTCTTGGACTTCACCGTTCCACCATGCAGTCCTTTTCTCACCGCCCTGCGCCACACTCAGCCGCTTACGACCACAGCACAAAGCAGCCGAAGTAATCACAGCAGTTTTAAACAAGTGTTGATAAGCTGTACAAGAGTCGCCAGTTTTTCAGGTCCATCTCTGTTTTTCACAAATTTGTACATGTTAGTCTTTCGCTGGTAAAAACTGAAATAATCCGGATTGCAAGCGTTGTTTAATTATAGCCATCGTTTCATGTAACGAAGACTTCTCTGCATCCTTTTGTCTTAATTAGGCTCTTCAGCTTAATCTCATTTGGAAAAAAAAATACGGACTTAACAAGCAAAACTTTGTATTTCTCTCTGTCAAATTATACACACAAAATACAAGGGATTATCGTTGTGAAAGGTGTAGGGAATATCTTCCAAGGAAGGGCCATATGCAGTTATCCAGAACCCGAGATAAAGGATTTCAACTTTGATTCTTGGCAATACGGTGGGTAAAAAAGGGAATTCCACTGGAAACATCATCATACTATTAAGCCACATTCTTTGAATTCACACTTGATCCTATATTGGAGCAGGGAGTTTAAGATATTGTGGTTCCTAACCTTTTTCATTTACGGACCGATAAACGGCGATGAAAATACCTGTCGGTTGGCGAACGAAAAATTATCAAACTCTTAATAAAGCAGTTGAACATAAATTGGGTTCAGGAATTTTTAATGAAAATAGAATATTCAGTATTAACTGAAATTACTATTATAACAAGAAATGACAATTTACAGCAGATAGAAAACATTTTATCAATACAATTTCACTTTTTATACGGATGGCTAGAAAATTTTGTTTACTAAGTACCCAGTTATCTAATGGAAACTGCGTAGAACGTAGTTTCGTCGCTCCATAAATCAGCTTTCCATTAGTTATTCTTCTTTCTTACATGGAGGTAAGGCCCTTTTCCAACAAATCTGCGAGAACTAAAGAAACAAGTGGTGAACGCTTGGTCTTCCATTGACTTTACAAAGTACTTCATTCAACATTTGATTGCTTCTGTGCTACCATCTATGGATGCTTTAAAGAGGTCCAATAGAATATTAAACAGATGCTTATAATTCATTGACCAGAGTGAGTAGATGTCTCCTTTCGGGACTTTTTGATATCACCTTGTATTATTGATTTATATATCGTCTATCATATCACAGCTCTTGTAAACAAAGAATTTCGAGAAGCATATAACGATACCTACCAACTGCCTATCTCATGATCGTCGGTCGATGCGATTTTTTATTTTTTTTTTTATTTTCGCCCTTTCTACTTTTCTTCACTGCACTCCCACTTTCCTACATCTCTTTCTTCATAAATCCAAAAATACACAAAACAAGAAATTAATCTCTCCTACAAAGGTATAGAAAAGTAGCGGAAGACCCGAGTTCATCTATTTTTAATATCATTTTTCTTTATTAAAAAATTGGTTTCTCGAACGTAGTATTTAGAAAATGAAAAACAGCCTTATTTTCTTTCGTTTTTCATCATTTCCTCGAATGACATATCAGGTGCCATATTTTGCCATTTGAAAACGTTTTAATAATTCAACCTAATAAGGGAAACCTAACCTAATTTAACCTAACCTCCACAATCCTGATCACGCTAGGACAACTTGACCCAAACTTCGTATTATTGCAGATCTTGCCTAGAGGAATCTGCATACCGAATTTCACTCCTTTACATACCATATAAATAGATGAGATAGTCACCTCTAACTCCAACCCTTATAACTCCGACCGCAGTGGACCAATCAAACCAAACTAAATAGCGAAGAAGGACGTGCCCATGGAAAAATACTTTTCGAATTTCAACCTTCTATATAAAAAATTGTAGAAATTATGAAGGGGACAGACAGACATTGTAAAACCAATAAGTAGCTACATACTTCCACTACTTAATTATTAAATTTTTTTCTGCTATTCTCTTGAGTGACTGTTAATTGAATGCCTAATGCTTCATAATAATTAGCTTAAGGTCGCTGCGTTTTAAGAAATTTGTGAATATGGTTTTCTAAAGAAATTAATAAAAAAGTTTACATTATTACGTATCGATCGTATTAATTTTGTTTTTAAAGCATGTTCGATTAGCTACTTTTTTATCATTTGATATAAGTTCAGAAAAGCATTACTATGTTAACATTTCCACACAAGTCAATTTATGTGGAGATGTGCAATGGTAAGTTTGAGGAGAAACTAACTTTTAATTTGGTTTCTACTTCAACTTTTGAATGGTGACCCTGATGTGTAACATCTTAAGGTGTTATGCCCTCATTCTGTGGTGAATGATGTGTGAGAAGATAGGAAAAAAGGAAAAAGGAGAAGAGGAGAAGTGTAAAGAGAAGAAAAGGATTCGGTTGTGCTGATGAACACGTTCTCCTCCAAGGGCCATCTGTCGTGGGGAGGTCTCCGTGTTGGGGCTTTTTCTCTTGGGCAGCGGAAGTTGGATGATGCATCGTTGCAAGCGGAACTGATGGCACAGGAGAAAGTTTAACCGAAAATTTTACTTGTACGGTTTACTGAGAACGAACGAACAAATAATGAGATTGCTTCTTCTTGGACTTTGTGATTTTTATTATTATTATTATTTTTTTTTATTTTTCTTGTCTCGTTTTCTTTCCCACACAACAGTAGTTTGGACAGCAGTAAAAATCTATCCATTTAATACACATAAAGAGCGTATAATAATCTCGAGAAGAATAGAAAGCTATGGAACGATGACTTTTTTTTTTTTCCTTTTATTAGGAAGAGTAAATTTCAGTAATAATATGTGATAGGTAGACTAAAGGGACTTGTTCTTATAGGAAATGAAATTTGAAGAGTCTTTGGTGAAGGTGATTTTTGATTACGAGAAGCACATTTTATTAACCATAATAAAATTTTACTGTAATTTAAAAAATTTTGAAATTTACATTTTGGAATTTAATATCTTTCGTAAAAATAATTCGTGAAACTAAAAAAAAAAAAAAAGTTTCTGGTTAAATAATTGTTTTGCTTAATAATTTAGCCACTGTTAACTGGAGATGGTGGATAATTACAGTTTCCGTTTTTTCAAATCTAGAAATAGTGGTATTGCTTTATTTAGTTTATGAAAGGATCCACGAGAGTCCTTCGTCCTATCTTTGAATTTTACCATAGTCTTATAATCCCCCTGGTCTGTGCACAGGCACTGAATTCCATTGTTGCAGTCCATTGTTGCAGTCTTTTACCGCTAGCGATTTTTATAAGTAATAGACAAATTGCTCAAGTATGGACAAATGAGAGCAAATCAATTTAAATTTAGAATGTTTAATTATTCTAAATTAACACGCGGCTTATGGTTCTCAAAATGTAATTTAAATGCGTCAAACTTGGCTACGTAAATGAGGAGCACAAATCGCTTGCTAAAGCAGTTTGTTGTACGCAGTCGCAATAGCGATACTTTACTGAAAATTCAGATATAAACCGATTTTGAATTTGTCAAATGGCATTTTTTTTTCTATAAGAACTTCTTCCGTATAATGTATTTGGCGCTGCGTTTTCGTTAAAGAGAAATAGATTCCTTACGATGATAGTGTTGACTTCTTCGCAACAACCTTGCTTAACTAAAAACTCATGAAAATATTCAGACACAACCTATTAATTATAATTTTACTCTATTAGACCGATGATAAAAGAGAAGCCATTAAATAAATACGTTGCTACGTTGCCTTTCGTTTATTGGCCTACCCAGAGACAAATGAAGAAACTTTCATTTGTCTCTGGGCCTACCACCCTCTAAGAGTGAAGGCCTATGTGTTCGTTTCAGAAACTCAAAATTTTTTCCCCCGCTGAAATCGACTTAAAAACTCATAATTCGAGAAGAAATGTTGAAATTTTGAAAAAAAAAAATTCCGTCTGCTTGTACGTATATACGAATGTACGTATATGACCAATTTTGTGCAGCTAACTCCTCTGAAACGGCAAATAGCAGAATCAAATAAAAATTATACATATTTAGAGGGTATCTTAAATTGTGCCTTAGCGTATATTTTATATCAATTGGGTAAGCCTTTTTAGAGATATGAATTTTTTTCTAAAAATTAAAAAGTGACTGTAGCGTTGAAACTAGTTGAAACAAGCGAACCGAACTGAATAAACTCAACATGTACGGACTCCTCTCATTAAGGCGAATTTTTTTTGTAAATGACTTGTTTGGTTGTGATGAGCCGTTTTGGAGTTATTTATTATCCCCCCCCCCCCTCCGACATTTTTCCCTCCCCTAAAACCTATTTCAATGTTAGAGGGGTTCTTTCACTATACGTTGATGTATTTTACATGTATATGGAAATAGGCTAAGCCCTTTTAGAGAAATTAATTTTTTTAAAAACATGAAGTAATTTTCAAAAGCATTCATTTCAGCCGCCCAAACACAATAAAAACGTCATGAACAGCTTCCTCTTATTGAAAAAAAGAATTTTCTTTTTTGAATCCGTATCATCAACTCGTGGTAGGCCTGTGCAGGATGTTCCATTCCGCAATTCCAATTTATTTTTTGACATGTATAGAAATATCATTTAAAATCGTTTTCCTGTTAAATTAGATGAAAAAAGAAAGGGAAAAATTCGAACCAGGGACCGCGGTTACCCAATTAGTAGAGATGACTCGTGGTTCCTGGTTCAAATCCAGGTCGCGGAATTTTTCCTTTCCTTTTTCATCTACATTTACTCATATAATTTGAATCATAGCTTCAGTACTTTCACCATCACTTTATATGACAGAAAGGCCGTACAAAGGTGCCGAAGACTACAAGCAGTCAAAAGTGGAAGCCCATTGAGAGAGAGCAGGCATCCGGCTCGAGAATTTCTCCTTTCTAAACCATCAGAAAACTAATGAAAACTCATTAAGTAATAGTTGAATACCGGAGTTATGCTCTAAAAATTAAGCCATGCTGCAGTATTAAACTATTACTTTATCGTTTTCCTATGTTAAAGAATAGGAGAATTCGTACTCGGCGATCGCGAAGGCGTGCTTTCCAAAGTTCTGTGTAGGCGGTAATAGCTGTTGAAGCATTCTTCATGACTTAGAGAAATATTAAAACGGGCCATATTAAAATGTATGTAAATTGTGAATTCATTAACATGCGGGGAATTATGATGTCAAGATATGAATATACGCGGTAGATAGTACGTACTTGACATTTTTTTTTTTCACTAGTAAAATTTTTTTAAATTCATTTTCAAAATTATTATATTTACTAGAAGACTGATAAATATGAAACATTAAATTTTTTTAATTTAAATAAATCGATTGAATTCCCAAGTTGTTTTGTTTATCAGATTGGCGGATGGTTTATTGAGCGCCATAAAAATAAAATCCCAGAAAGCGCGTAAATTTTTTCCATGCTCTTTCATTATCATGATTATTGAATCGCTTTTATTGTTAAAAATAGTTTAGGTGAAATGTCGCAGATGCGATTCTCGCCTTGAGCACAGTAGATTATTTTTGTTTTATCATCATCATCATCATCATCATCATCATGAAAATCATCACCTCAATTGGATTCGTAATTGGAACGCCTAAATGACATGTAAAACAAAGTTAATCTTTTACTTCCCCTCTTAAGCAGAAATACAGTTTCAAGGTGAAACCACATTGTTTTAAAATAACCTCGGGGCATGAGGGAGGAGAAAATATATTTGGTATTAAATGTGTTCGAAGCTTTAAGAACATTGACTTCATATATTTTTAAAAATATATTCAAAGAACATTTAAAAATTTAATTTTAAGAGGAAAAAAAAACCCTCGTTATTATAAGGGACGTCCGGAAGTAATTAAAAGCGCATTATTAAATCATAGGCTTGGGACAGACTGGATTAACCATTTTAGATTTGTTGTTTAGTTTGTAGTAATTTTTTTTTCATTTTTCTGAACAATTAATCATCGGATATCATAAAGCTGAGCAAGCATACGTGCTAATACCAAGAATTATAAAAAAAAAAAATCATCTTATCTCTTTTGAAAGCAGTCGAGATAATTTATTAGTGAACCCGAAGGCGTTGAATGCGGCGGGACGACGTTGAGCAGAATTTTAAGGAAGGTGAAAGTGGGATGGATTCGGTGGATTCTGGTTGCTACATAGGAACTGACTATGGAAAATCATTATGAACCTTCTTAAAAAGCAAACGACCTTCCAGGTGAGAAACGACCGTTAAAAAATGAGATGATTTATCATTCATCGGAGCTGAAATCGGAATTCCTCATTTTAGCGTTCTTTGGTTATTCTTGGCGCTGTGAGAGGGAAATCCCTTCCTTGTCTCTGGCTTTTGTGGAAGAGCGTATTGCTGTATGGCCTGCCCGCTTCGTTTGCTTAAATAGCATTCTTTGCTAATGGATGGAATCATTCATTATACGTTTATAAATGTAACATTGTATGAATGCGTGAAGGAATTAGCTTTCTGTAAACTTCTTCAATGGGAAGTTTGAATTCAGGAAGGATTAAATTAAGGATTTTTAAGATGAAATTGAAAGTGCGAAGAGAGCTTCCGGCAAAAGGAACGAGTGCAAGACAATAAGATCTTATAACCTTAAATGCACATCTGCTTTATGTTCTTAATTTGATGCCTTAATTTGTCTTTTAGTTTAATTTCTGGACAGAATACCCAGCGATTCATTTGAATAATTTAAATTGATGGATTTGCTGAAGCTGCAATTGTATTTCGATAAACTTTGTATAGCTACTAACTGTTAACGGCAAATAAAGTCCATTATGATTAAAACATATAGTACATTTATATATTTATAATTAGAATGAGCATCTCAGTGGATAAAACGATAAAATATGATACTCAATTAAAGGTCTTAATCGACAGAAAAGTGCATTTTACTCGTCATTATGTAATCATTTGAAAGTGTCATCATTTGTCGGTAATGGTTTGAACAAGTTTTCATAATATAGATTCATGAAGTTGAAGTGGAATCTCGTTTCAAACATGCAACGTTTGAAATGGACATCTTAACGTTATAAAAGCAGAACAAATGGACATAGGCTCCACTCTATAATTAAGTACCGATCGAGTTTTAATATAGGGTTAGTCAAATTTAAATGGTAGAAACCGTTTATTCATAAAACATACATCATATGTGCAAGATGATTTATAGGACGATCTCAACCTTTGTTGTTCAGCACACCAAAACCATGGCGAGCATCAGTACCATTTAAAGCCAAGACACACGTTTCGCAGGGGATAGATGATACCACAGTCGTATTCTGACCTTGGAAGTCTTTGATATCCCGAACTTAGCACGCGCTCCTCCACTATACCTCATAACCAGAAATAACAGGGCGTGAGATTAGGGGAGTTTTGGAAGATACGGCAGTGGCCCACCGTGTGAACCATGACCAAGTGAACCATGGACTGGAATTGTGCGGCTGGGCCTGCTGTTGGCATGTTATGCGAGTTGATGAAGAAATTTACTCCAAGCGCTAGCAGGTTGGTGGCTCGTTAATGGTCTGAGAGCATTTTCAGTATACGATAACTTTCAGCAGCACTTTTCTTCAAGATAAAGTTACGACTTAACACTTCTCGCTAATGTTCTTTGTGTTTTGGCACGAACGAACACTTACAGATAATTTGACATATGAAATTTTGAAGCTAGTTGTCAATACAACAAAATAGCATACATATCAAATCACACATATATCACCATTTGTGTAACTCCATCGATTGAAAAAAAAATCCGCATTATAACTTTACATCTGGTACAAAGCTATATTCAAGCAAGGAAACTTTATTGGCTTTTGAACCAGGTATTCATATGTTTACGAGACAGATTTATTAGTTATTTTTCATTTTTTTTACTTTTGTACGAATTTCTGTTCGTCTTGCAATTGCTTTAACATGCTTTTCATTGTTGCACAAGCAAGTTTGTAAATATTAATTCAATATTATGATATAATAGTTATACACCTGTTCATATAAATTTGAAACGCACTTTAAGTCTTCATCATCGGCCTCGGTGTCTCAATGGGTTGCGTGATCGCCTCTGATGCCCGAGAACGCGGGTTCGACCCCGGACGAGGACGACAAGGATTTTTTCAGGGGGAAAATCCTGAGATCACGCACTTCCTTCGGAAGGGAATTAAAGCCGTTGGTCCCTTGTAGTGTCGTTTTCCGGCTGTACTTTAAAGAACCCTTGCGAGGCAAAATTTGTGGCCCCTATAACGCCGTCCTGAAATGACCATGGCAGTTGAAAAGGACGTTTATACCAAACCAACCAACCTTAAGTCTTCATCAATGTCCGTATCTTCATTAGCTTGTTAGCATTTAAATAAAATATCCTTCAAGGAAGCGCTTCATTATGAGTGAAGGGGAAGATTAAAAATTGCATTCCGACGCTAACACTTGACCTATTGTATTTTAAAACAAGTTATTGTTGTTTTAAAAATTTCTATCATGACTTATGGAATTATGCATAATCAGCTACATGGCGTCAATGAGTCTAATCTATCCAAAAAAGTCTAAACAAGAGCTCTGTAAATGAAAGAGAGAACTCGATAAAAAAGTATTTGGAGTAAGCGTAGGTTGTTCTTTGCAACAAAAAATGAAATTAAAAAAAGCTTTCATTGACCTTTGAAACGTTAACTGACATTGAGTGACGCTTAATAAAATAACTCATCTCCTATTAAGATTTGAATCAATAATCTGATAAGGTGCACAGGAAGAAAGCCTTTCATGATAAGATTCCTTCCTATTGTAAACAACTGTTAAGTATAAAATCTACAGAAGAACGTTACAAAGTTGAAAGTGAGGTTTTCTTCGGCCAAGAATACCATGAATACTACAGCATTTGATTATTCTCGCCTTTAAAGAAATCTAAATGGGCATCAGGATAATTTGGTTAACTGAGCCATGAATCACACATTAGATAGGGGTCGATAGTTGCACTAGCCGCTAAGGATTCACCTTGGACTGAGAATTCGCCTTTGGAAATAAAACAAAACTAACCTTTTATTTTCATTGATGAAATGTGTAAAATTTCTGATAAAAAGAGCATTTCTTGCGTTTAGAGTATGAACGCCCTCATAATTTACGCTATTTTTCACGATATCTTTATATAACCATACATTTGCTGATCTGGAATATGACATTTCCACACTTTTTTAAATTACATATTTTTAAATATTTTTCAAAACTATTTATCTTATCTCACTTATAAACGGGCAGACATTAATATAATCGTTCTTTCTAAATGCCAATCGTAGTTTAATTTATTTTATAAAAATGAGACAAAAGAGCAATTCTTTATCCTTTTTGAAGTTGCTGTAGTATGCAACCTATATCGTTTACTATAAACAGCAATAGTGTTGTATTCTTGCAAACCTTTCCCGATTGCTCACATTTTTTCTTACCAAAGATTGCATTTCCAAGCTCATGAAATTCGACCACTGAAAGAATACTGCGAATTAAATTTAGATTCATAATTTCACACCGTCATAGAAGCCAGGGTTTTCTTTTTCGTTAAAGCCCAGATAATAAATTTTTCGTTAAAGCTACCAATAAAAGCTGAAGTTACGTGTCTTATTTTTTACACCTTCAGTTCGTAAACTTCTGAAGTTCAACGCGAATGCAAAAATGCTTCAAAGAACAACAGACAAAAAAGACAAAGAACATTTTTTTTCATTGATCTATAATCTCCAGCCTCCCTTTCTGTTGGTCTGTTACAATACTTCTAAATTTTTTCTCTTCTTTTGTCCGTCTGTATTTTTTAAAATAGATTTCTTTGTGAAGTGAAGGTTGTTGCTCTGTATTCTTGGGATTGTCAGGCTCGATTGCATTTCAACCATTTGGATCGGTCGATAACAAAAGGCCGACCTTTCCCTCTCGCATCTTGGTCTTCTTGAGAGATTGCCCACCAACGTCACATCCTCTGACCATTACGAGAAAAAAATAGTTTGGAGATTTTTTTTTTTTTAATTCATATCATGTGATAAAGAGTGATCTATCTTCACTCCTTCTCATTCTTCGTATCAACGCGAATTTTCATCCGAGAGACGTTCACTGACCAATTGAAGATGACCACCGTGATATTCCTTTCCCTTTCATAAGAGGTTGTTTGCCTTTTAAGATGACGTGGGGGATGAGTAGGATAGAGGGAAATAATAGAGAGAGAGGCAATTGTGCTGAGGAGAAGCCTAGTTAACCGATTGTGTTGGTGAAATTTTTTAGGGTGGAGCAGATTTTGGTAATTGTGGTTTCAATTCCGGTTGAAAGGTGTTGGGAAGCTTCCAATTGTGAAATAACGCATCCAATTTAGAGACGTTTTTCATTTCCAAGCAATCATTATAATTGCAGTGATATATGCAGTTGCAGTGGAATCCGGAAATCTTTTCCTTGTTATTGGAAATGGTCCTTTAACACGGAATCGACTGTTGTGTACATATGTGTGTGATTACCCTCGGGAAGGTGCAATTTTTGGATTTTTTTTTCTTTTTTTTTGAAGTTCTCGCCCCTTTTAGAAAGTTTCCTAGCCGGAACTGCGATTACAAAATTAGACGTTATTATTTTTGTGACATCCACCAGCTTCGATTTAAAAAAAACTCTGTAGTTTGTTTACTACCAAATATTTACTAACAAGCAAATATTGTTGTTGGAATGGGGTGATAAATTTTTTTTTTTTTTTTTTTAAAGCTGCTTAAGTATTCTATGTTAAAACTCTAGAAAAAACTAACGTGTCAGTCTTAAAATAATGAACTTCTGTTTGTTATAATAGGAGAAAATGAAAGTTAAATTTGAAGCTATAAAAGAAACCTTCCTTGAGGAATTTTTTGTTCAGACCGAAATAATTTTATAATAGCTAAGAATTATCTCCAAACTCATTTAATTTAGATAATCATTGTTTTCGTTAAAGCTATATATTTATATAATGATCTTCATTAAATCAACCTTAATGTTACCACTAAAGAAAACAATTTTTTAGATAAGTTTCGACTGCCCTTGAAATTCTGTTGTCATATTGGTCTTTAACCGCGAATCACTTTTTCCCAAGATCGTGCCCTGCTTTCAAAAGAAAAGTGTGAGAAAAGTAGAAACTCCAAAATTTTAACGAGAGAAAAAGTTACAGAATTAGGAAAAAACAGTGTGTAAATTACAAACAGTACTGAAGAAAGTGGCAACACGTACCTAGGACACAAGGAAAACAAAAATGATTCATTGCTAAAATATTGCCCCGCACACTTTCACCGCCCATTGATCGGTCGTTCCCTAATCGCTGCCGGAGATTAAAATGTTTTTTTTTATCGTGAGTCAAATGGATAGTAATTAAATGGAAGGGCAGCGAATCAAAGATTGCCGGTCTTTGCTGCAGAAGCAGTTACATTCAAACGCGGAAAACATGCGAGCGCAGTTCAATTTTCCCTTTCTGAACTGAATGGTGAGGTGGTTAATAGGTGCAATTAAAAGCAAAGCATTTCATGCGCTTTTCGTCTGTTGGAAATCTGCATCTAGTTTCAAAAAGCTCTTAAGGAAATAAACGTCTGTTTCTTTTTTAATTTTTATTTCAGATCTTCATTTGTTTCCTCAATCCGCCCATGCAAACATTAGCGCTTGGCAAAGTGTTGATTAATTCTAATGGCACTTTTCTTCGACGAAAGGGAAAGTTTCTCCCGAAGGGTCATCGAACTCGAGATTTTGTGCGAGGGGGATAAATGCTATTAAATGTGAGAAAGCGATTTTCTTTTTCTCAAACACATTTTCTCACTTGTTATTCTTATTATTCCTCCCTTCTCATCCCTGCTTGAAAAAATAAAATAATAATCAGAATAATGAAGAAATAAATCCGACGTTAATTGTTTTGAAGATTAAGTTGTTTTTTCCCCCCGACTCGGGTTCACATTTTTTGAAACTTTTTCCAGAATAAAAATCTTAAGGAATGAAAACTAATGAGAAAACGTTAATTGTGTAAGTAAATTTTTGATGGAAGGAACTTGATTGAAATAATGGCTCGAAAGGTTAGAGATCATTATTTAGCGGTGGACATTGAGTGGGGAGGTAGGACCTAAGTAATTAGAATTCAGAAAGCACGCACACAAACAGACAGAGATACACGGACAACTTTTGAAATGAAACTGTAGTTTGTGTTTAATTTTTTTAAGCACTCAAGTTCAATAAGTTGAAGGTCAAATTTGATTCGCAGCTCGTATATGAAGCTAGAGCATTTTACAAACGTTCGGTTCAGTTATTTTGTTTCCATGATAATGTTTTAAAAAGATTACTTCCTTGATATGTTTAGAAGGGCATCTGATCATTTCTTCAGACATCATTTAGTCACTTTCACTTTTCGCCGCTTTTACTTAGCAAATATTTCGTCAAATATATCAATAGATGAATTTGTTTTGTATATATCAAGAGATGAATTTGTTTTGGTATTTCAACGAAATGCAACAAATAAAATATAAATAAGATTAAAATTTCCAAACACTAAACCTTCAGTCAAATAAATAAGGGCAATTGTTAAATAAAACCCAAAATATTGGTTTAATCATCCAGATTAATTTGTTGCCTTTTGATGGGATGCACTGACCAACGAATAATCTATTTATTGTCTGCCCTGAGCGTATCCAATTTCAATTATTAGACATTGCTATAAGACATGTTCAAATGAAAGTGATTCAGAGGGCACTGAGACGGATTAAATGAAAGTATTAATATTTACCTCTGTTTATGTGAAAGAAGAACATCTTATAGTCACTATTATAGACGCGCAGTCCTAAAAAAAATCTCCACCTGGCGCAGTACAGAAATCCCACTGGGGCACCAATCGGCTAATACCGTCCGCAAAAAAGTCTGTTTTCTGCTGCTCTCTGAACCATGCCCGAATAGCGTCCTTAAAAACGTTTCCCCCTCACGACTGTAGCGTTCCAGATGATCCAAACAGCAGCCGAAACGCAGCCCTTTGTGCTCTTCCTTGAGCATTCAGGATACCACTAAAAGCAGACTATACCATATACTAAGCTTTTCACCACAGCATATGCGGAACCAATACTGACGTTGTGATCCTTCGCAAGTGACCGTATGCTGATCCGCCTGTCCTTACGAATTGACTTATCCATGTCTGTCTTCAATTGATCGGTGATGACCACGTTTCCTTGGCCCGGACTTGGTTTATCAGCCGCTTCCACACTACCGTCATGGAACATTTAACCCAACGCACTACGGTTGCTTTCGAGACACATGCTTCTCCATAAACATTCAACATCCGAGCATGAATGTCAAGTGGTGGAATGTCCTCAGCTGTCAGAAACATTATCACCGTTCGTTGGTCAGTTTTGGACGGAAATTTAATAGGAGGGTCCATTGTAACACAAACGAGATACGAGCATCAGCCTAACGTAACTTTCCACAGCAGTGCTTATCAGGACAAGCAGACGATACGTCTGCAATCACTCGTTTGCTTCGTGTCTGCGCACTCACTTGCTCGCGCGCTACAGGCCGAATCACTTTCATTTGAACATGCCTTATAATTTTACTTTGCAACAATGCCTAACAACTGAAATCGGAGGCTTACCTGGACTCGCCCACTCCAACTTTCGTTGGACAAAGTATAGTTATTGAAGCACTACTTTCCGTTGTGGCCTTCAGCACCATCTGTTAATTTTCTTTTTTGGACTCAAAACCTCTTTCACGAAGTGGAGAATAGGAAAAGTCAATTGGGAGATACGGTATTTGGTTGATAACAAACGTTGAGTGTTTGGTCAAAATTTGCGTACAAAGGTAAAAGTTCTTTCACAAATTTGCCCTTTTCCAATGCTTCGTTGACAAGTTTTGCGTTTTGGCAGGATGAGGTCTATTTTGAAGGGTAAAATCTTTGTTCGATATTTTATACATTTCAAAAATTGCAGGGCATACTTTAGCATCAACTAATAAAACCATCAGCTGTAAACAAACTGGTTTACACATGGCGACAAAACTCTACGTAAAAATTAGGTACATTGGTGCAGTCTTACAGAAAAAAAAATCATACCTTTTACGGATACTTTTTTAAATGAAAAATTCCCGAAATTTATTTGACGAATTTATAACAAACTCTTAAAATAATGTAAATCATTGTTATACAATTTTAAAAGTCCAAATCATTACAGTTGAATACGAAAAGTGTATTTTTTTTCATAATTTATGGAACAGAAAAGGATAGCGAAAATATCCTTACAACGAATATAATTAAAAAGTTAATACTATCCAGAAGTTTCGGGGTGGGGGTTAATAAGCCCATTAATTAATTTATAAAGAACAGCTTGCATTTTGTATCTTTCTTCAACACTGCAAAGAAGAAAGCCTTAGGGGGTGATAAAAATTGATCAAATGATAAAGATGCAAAGCTAAGACTAAAACGAGTAAGTAGTAAACGAAAAAAATAGGTTTTGAACAGGTTGAATGTCATTAATCAGACTTTGTTAGAAAGGGTTCCAGAGAACATGGACATATTCAAGAATGGGGCAAACAAAGAAAAAAAGAACAAGAACAGAAGGGCTGTTAAAAGAACGACTCAAGAGGCCCAAAACCTTATTTGCCTTTTAAAAAGTATAGCAAAGTCTCTTGAGTTTGCAGAATAGTGAGCACAGTCTATGGGATATCCAAATATCATTTTTCCAATATTTGATAACAATTTTTTTCTTATAATAAATATTACAACAGAATATAATTTCAAAATAATTTATATTATTAAATCTAAGGAAATGTTTCTGGGACGAAGTAAATGTGACTGTTACCAAATGATTTGGTGCAAAATTATCTTCTATCTTAAAGAAAGGCAAGAGTGTTTGAGAGTATTAAAATGAAAATGAGTAACAGATATTCATACTTAACATTTTTCAGTCTTTTATAATTATACGAAATTAAACAGATAAACCTGATTTGTGAAGTGCATGAAGTTCTCTGTTTTTGAGTACTTGGTGAGTGGCTTTTCGAAGTGACGTAACATCACACAGATTTAGCAATAAGAATATCGAATAATAATACAAATACGCTATATATGCTCCGTTTAACTTGACGAAAGGAGTAATTTATGACAAACTTATAAAAGCCTCACAATTTGAAATTGGTAATCAATTCGTAAGAAAATTTTATAACTGAGAAAAGAAGCTGTGGTCGTCTCAGTTTAGTAACAAATTAGATATCTATCAAATATAAAGTATTTTGCCCATGTTTATTATTGGACGGTATTTTGTCACATCGTTATCGCTTAAGCCCAGAAGCTTTAAATTTTCAGCTTTAATTTTCCACTGCTAGAAACGTTGTAGTTTGTTTCTCAGCAAAGCAGAAATACGCTATTTATTAAATGAAATATTTATACCTTTAAAGGCCCAGTTTGTTTATACACTTCAAAGACTGACAATAATTTAATCCCTGCACGTGATTTCAAATTTTAAGCTTCCTTTTATATTTCCTATCTAAGAAAATTCTTTCTTTTAAGCTAGAGAATTGAAGAAACGATGTTGAAGAGATCATTAGACATCATTAATATGAATAATGAGAAAAAATATGGAATTGGCGGATTTAAATAATATTTATTTCGATTGATTTAGCATAACTTTAACAATTTCTGAAAGGTTCGTTTACTTATATAATAATCTGCTCAGATTAGTCATCTGTGACATAATATAATTATGCACTTCGAAATTTAATTCGTAAAAGAAATGTTAAAAAATGGAAATAATAGAGCGGAAGAAATTTACATATCTGTATATTGACCTACATAAAGTCAAGATTAAGTCAAGTATTAGCCATTGACATTGAAAATTTAATCCCCATGCCAAAAAAAAAAAATTGAAATAGACCCAATTAAATGTATTTCCTGCCATTTATCTGAACTTAATTCTTTATGAAATACTTTTTATGCTGAATTAAAAATATATGGTCAAATTCGAGGTCAATATGAAACTTCGGAATAGAATGTAGAAATATTTTTATAAATGTTTATTTAGCGTAGAAACCATGGCTTGTAATTTCTAACCTAGTATCATTATTACTGTTACTCATTACTTTACAACTAATTCATTATTTTCTTCATTTCAAGTGAAAACGCAGTGTAATCATATTTTCTTTTGCGTGAGAAAATTTTTATAAATGTTTTTGTAAGCATGAAGCCTTGTCAGGTATTAGATTAGTTGTTAATTTCCTTCAAAAAATACATTATCGTTTTTTTTAAAACTAATTATTCTTTTCAAGATTAAGAAAACAGTATAATTAACGTAACGTAGGGAAATCGTCCCCAAATGTTACATGATAGTAGTTTCATTTAATATGCTGCCACCCCAACAACAACAGCAGCAACAACGGAATCTTAAACTAATTAGGACTGGAGAATTTTTTCCCATGCCACAGTTTCGTGGATTATTAAACTAATTATGGTCTCCCTAACATTTATTCGTGACAATCTAATGCCATTTTTATATATAGTTTGTTTTTTTTTTTGTTTTTTTTTGTAGTTCTTCTAGTCTTATTAAACTAGTCTTTTTATTTCTTTCTCTCTCTTTTTAAGGTGTAGATTTGGATGTCTCCCATCTCCTTCCATATCTATTTTCACATTATTATGAATCGACTGTTCTTTTTTCGTTCGTTCAAAGGAATAAAAGTTATAAAACTGAAAGATGTGACTTTAGTAGAGGCTTCTACGTAACTTGGCCATTGTAACTTTTTGGTTAGATCATAGGCAATTAGGATAAAATAAGAGCTTTATATAAGTTGGAAGTAAATTAAGCTTAAAATTTCCTTGTAAATCAAGTGAACATTTCATGCAAACCAAACGTTTTGAGAACTTTTCAAAAATTTATATTAAGTATTGCTAATGTATTTTTATTGATATTGTATAGAAAAGCACTTAATACGTTGTCATATAAAATTTTTTATGTTGCGATTTAATTATTTCTTCTACTTTAAGGCCAAGTGAATTTAAATGCAAGTGAGGAACTTGTAATAAAAATGTCATTGTTTCTCTTTTAAATATATCAATTAACTTTATTTCCTTATATTTTCCCCTCCAGTTTTAAGATAGTAGAAATAATGATTTATCTTAAAGTTAGAAAGCTCCAAATCAACGTGTAACCTACAGCGTATAGAATTTAGTTTATTCTTCACAAATTGCATTGTGATAGTCGAGGCTTCCATCAATTCTTATAGGACAAATTAGAATTTCCCATTTAAACGATTGAATAGTTATTTTGTTTTGGGTCATTCTTCCCCTCCTCCTTCTCTAAGCAGCCATTATTCGTTTCCGTTATTGTATTTAGCTGAGGATGCCCTTCAAAACCAAAACAAAACGTGTCAGAAAAAAAAAATCACCCACCCAGCTTAAAAGTTTTTTTTCTTCACTCCTTGCTATCCTTGAAAGTTTATTCTGTGGTTTAATAATTTTTAATGTCAGTTCTTTTCTTGTCATTAACGAACTCGACATACATGCCCTCACAAAATATGCAAAGCACGCACTCGCATTTCTCTTACATACAAAGATACGAGCTGGTCACGTTGGCATTCATCACATTAATAGTTTCGCTTGATTTCTTTTTTATTCATTATAAGAGGTAAGGACCGATAGAATGGACTTTAGAGAGAGATCGTTTTCATTAAATGTTCTCTTATGTATGTGGCCCTCACACCTTCGACCAATTATTAATTTAGTTTTCTGAGGTAAACTGAACCATACAGAGAAAAATTAAATTTCTTGAATAAAATAATTTACTCAACTGATAAACACAGATGCTGTTCGACTCAGAAAAAGTTTCTATTTCAGAAGACTATAAAAATTACAGTATTAGCAAAGAAGGGATTTCTTGTCGTTTGCTTATTTTCCATAGCCTAAGCATAACACAAATAACGTTTACCGTCTTACATATATTTTGAGGTCATACGTACTTGCTGGAGGATAGAGCTAGTCTTGGAAATTGAGTCAATTTATCATCATCATCATTATTGCTATTTTGGAATGCTAGAAGTAAGAGGCGAAGAAGTTTAGTTTCCATTGTTCTTGAAAAGCAGGCCTCAGTTTATAGAAAGAAAAAGGCAAAATAACACAACGTTCCAGTTAAGAGCATTGTAGGTGCTTGTTTTCTAGTAGTAAGAGCTCATCCAATATTGGAACGCATTTATAGTTAATTTTTAGGAAAGTCAGAAATCTGATGAGGTTTATTAAGTTAATTTGAGACATGTATACTTTATATTTAATCCTGTCAAGTTAGCTTTCAGTTTCTTGGAATTTAACATAGCTTTCAGTTATGTTATGACTGATAGATAAGGATTAATTTTACATATAATAATTGCAAATAGGTTGCAAACATTACCGAATCCACCATTCATTCTTTCAAAAGGGATTAGGGCGTATAATGTATTAGCGTCGCCACGAATTTATCAGATTTATTTTGATAGGCAAATTAATGTGGATTTCAAGATTTTTTTTATATTTATTTTATTAAATAAACTATGTATGCTTTTTTGTGTTTATAAACAGTTGAAATGTAACGGACATTTGAGATGTTTTGAGGAAGTTCATCCAGTTCATGAAGCATTTAAAAATATTTTAATTAAAAAAAACAAAGGAGAAGAGGGAAAGAAAGACAGGGAATTAATGCGCATTTATATTTTTTGTGGTAAATAATAAGAATGAAAGAAACGGGATATTTTTTCGCGAATTGTCGTCATAGTTCGTTGAGCGTCTCTTTCTCTTTTTCTTCATGTGTTGTATGTCACGCTTTCGCGAGCTTTCGACAAAACAAGAGAAGACAATTGGTGAACGTTAGCCAGACCGAGAGCAACGAATGTGTGTCACGTGAACATAGAATATTGAAGATGGGTTGATTACTTATTGATCAATTACAACATCTGCTATTTAGTTAGATGAAAAAGAGGGACTATCTTATGAGAAATTGTATTCCTGCTTTCATGGGGAATTCCTATTTTTAGAGGACTTCTTCCTCTAATGTCACAAGCACTCGGCACTTTGGTCATGATTATCCCAATAAAGTTATCTTGTTAGCGACCACCGTCATAACTTCTTTGATGGTAGCGTTTTAACACCTAACCATTGTATCATAAATAAACTGGAACGACTGTAAGCTGCCAAAGCAAACCAGTTTCATTGACACTATTAGTTTCCTTAATTAATGGCGGCAATAAAAAAGAACGTAACCACTTGAGAAAATAGTTGGTGGCCATTTCGAGCGATTAAGCCATTATGCTGTAGAGATATTGTTGAATACACTGCAGTAAATATTTCAGTAGTATTTCGGTGTCTTTTGAAGAGAGGAAAAAAGTGGATTAATTTTCTTTGTGAGTAAAAATTATCTCAGGAAATTGGTTCCTTGAGGTCTTAAAGGACCTCTTCCGGTTTAAACTATTTTTCAAAGTGGATCAAGCAAGAAAATTGACATTTCCGTTCTTATTGTTATTATGACAATTTTAATTTGTAGTTTACATATATAAAAAAAAAATCTCTTCCTTACGTTGTTATTTTCTTAAATGGATAATTTTAATTTGACCTAAATATTGTTTATAATAAATAACACTATTATATATGGTACCTTATGTCAATACAACAGAAGCATTTATTCATATTTTAACATAGAAAACATTATGATAATGCTAAGTTATCATTTGTGATAGATCAGTGTTTTTGTTTTGTAGATATATTAATTTTAAGCAAGGTGCGCCCGATAAGAGGCACAAGTTTAATCAGTACGTTTAGTTTGACAAGATACAACATAGTTATGAAGTCTGTGAGTATATTGATGGTGCTACATGATTGAATATCACAGTATATTGTTACAATCTACACGAAAATCTTTAGGGAAATTTCTGGAAAGAAAAAAGGGAAACTGTCAGAAAAAGCGCAAACAATAAATATCTCGTTTTTCCATAGGAGGTGGTAACCAATTATGAATGAAATGGAACGGGTGATAAGTTATGAAAATTGTTTTAATTCTGTAGGTTGGAGCCGTTAGATAGAGGGAGAAGTAAGCATATTAAAATCTTTACAGGCTTGGGAAATTGAATGTTATTTATTGCTACTCGTATGATTGGAAGTATTTTTAGCCTTTCGAGAGCAAACTTGGTACCGATGACTAAACTTAAGAGGTCATAAGCAACTTCAGGAATCACTTTGGATTTTAAAATTATAACGTGAACTATTTGAAGCATTGATTTTTGTAAAGATATAGAAAATTTAAATATATGTATTACATCTTTTTTTTTCGAATTTATTCAATGACCCCTTGAATCTTTCTAAAATATATGAACTTTCCCACAGCGTGCGTGATTGATATGATAAGGGTATACATAATAATCATAAAATTAAATTCAAAGCATGCTCTTTGCTACAAGGATACTTAGCTTGTTGGTTTTCTTTTAAAATATATTCGATATTATTATGGATTTCCATGAGTAATCCTGAAATTCTGAATTTAAAATTGTGGACACGCTAAACTATCCACCAACTGAAAATTATATCTCACGAATCTGCTATGGCCTTTTAGCTATACCAAAACAAAAACAAGTAAATTCCTCATTCTTGACAGTTTAAACATTGAATCCACTCTCCGTTGATGACGATGTGTGTTAAGGTCGCGAGTGTGTCTAGAGGCCGTGGTAGTAATGTAGTAGAATTTGTTGCTACAGAATAATCATATAGCGGTGATCATTCAAGTTGCCCGAGGATCATTGTTAAAATTTAAAAAAAATATGTAAAGAGCAGGTTTTTTTTTTATTAATTGCAGTATTGTTAAATATACATAAAAATTCTAAATCACTTGCATCTTAAATTTAAGATTAAATAGATCTAAAAATCTGAGAGTTTGTTTCTTTGTGTTTACCTTGTCGTTGAATTCCTTTTGTCTCACTTGGTTTTTAGAATCCACTCGCATGAAAGTAGAATGCCGGTACGTATCAATTCTTCAAAAAATCTTAAATTTTCCTCATTGGTACGGAGATGATAAACCCTTTGCGCTGTCTTGGCTTGACATCGTTGTACATGTACGCTGTTTCTTTCCCTTCTTCCTTCGGAGCAGTGCTCTTGGTGAATGAAAAAGAAACGCTTTTGGGGGAACTGTGAAGGGAAGGTGGGAAGAAGAGGAAAAGGAAGGGGGGAATCCACGCTCCACCTGTCGCCAGGGAGGAACAAAGACTAAAGGAGGGGGAGTGAAAGGAACCCTCTCTATTTACCATAGGGAAGGGGAACCTTCCTTTCGACCGTTGCCTCAATATTTCAAGGTCAGGTGTTCGAGAGAGAGAGAGAGAGAGAGAGAGAGAGAGTTCCAGCACTGGAGTTCGGAAAAATTTTCTCACTTGACCCTTAGGAAATCAGTTGTAGTAGGGTCTGTTAAAGCTTCTTCTAGGTTTAATTATGAAGTTCGGTGGTGTTGCTTAATAATATCAGAGATAGTGGCTGCGGTTTCCGATTCCTACACTGTTTCGCTCACCTTCAGTAATCCATGCGCATCTGTTGCAGCACGAGGAGGCATTCCCCCCTTTGCGGTGTTTTGCAAATGACGAAAAGCGGCGTCGCTTCGCAGCCCTCGGGCTACTGAATGGAGCTCCTGCAGCCAATAAGGAAAAGCCTTTTGCACACAAACATCGAATCACTTTCCTTTTCGTACACTCGTTGTTACTTCGTGTTCATTCTCTGCCCACGTATGTGTACTCTGAGCGTACTATTTTTACTAGTAAAAAAAAAAAATCGAAATTACGTTACTTCTAAATATCTAAATAGGTGCTCAAAACGACTCTTCGGTAACCATATTGGAAATTCATTATATTTGTCCGTTCTTTAATATATTAAGTTTTGAGTTGTTTTCATTTGTGAAATAATTTAATCTTTTACTCTTCCAGATAACAAATAACTTATTCTCTGAAAGGGGAACGATTTTAAATTTGAGATTTATATATAAAAAAAAAAAAATCCGTCAAAGTCCTCAAATAGTGCAACGATAGGTCTCAGATACTTAGATAGATAAAAGTGAAAGCTTATTAAAATAAATGCATACCGACATGATTATTTTTAGAAAAATTTTGGGGGTTGTCAGCAAACTTTTAATGGAAAAAAGGAAGAAAATTCAATACAATTTTGGAAGTTTTAGTTATCTTAAAAATGTTAGGCATGTTAAAAATGCGATAAAATGTGTAGGTTTTTTTTTCCTATTTAAATTAATTTAATTAAATCTATAACCCAGAATAAATCCATAGCTGTTCCTCAACAAGCGTATGCCCACAACGAGATTACTATAAACTAAATTTACAATACTTATTTCCATAAAAGTTGGGACAATATGAAAAATGCAAATAGAACATGATTGACTTAGCAAAAAATATATTAGCAAAATTAAAAATAATAAATGTGTTTGAAGTGACTGAAGTAAAATATGTACAATTTATAAATAACTATCTCTTTTTGGTCGTATAGAATTTTTTAATGAAATTGCCATTGGTAACATGCATCATAATAGTTGGGACAGAAGGAAAAGACCATAGAGTGACATGTGACTTCTGGAGAACTTTACGTCACAACTTTTCCCTCTTTAAATGCAAACTGCAATATGCGGCCAGCCATTTACACGACAACGTGGGTCGAGGCAAGGCAGTGGGTCAACATATGCACAATACAACAAGCCAACGATTTAGAAGAACGTATCTCAGCGTGAAACAGCCAAGAAACTTGGATTTCAGTCATCTGCAGTTCATAATATTACTAATAGGTACAGGACAAGCGGAAATATCACCGTTCGTAAAGGGCAAGGACGAAGGCCCATTCTGACTGCTCGTGATCTTTGGAGTTTCAGACGTCACTGCATTAAAAATACTTTCAACAGTGACAGAGATTGCGAAATGGGCTCGAGGATTCTATCAAAAACCTTTATCGTTGAATACCGTTCGCCACTACATCACAAAATGTAAGTTGAAGCTCTCTTATGCAAAACGAAAGCTGTTCATAAACACACTGCAGAAACATGGGCGCCTGGCTTGGGCACAGACCCTTTGGAAGCGGACTGACGGCCAGTGGCACCAAGTTTTGTGGTCCGATGAATCTACATTTACGGTTGTTGTTGGCGAAAACTGTCGGCGTGTACTTAGGACCAAAGAGGAAAAGGACAATTCTGTCTGTTACCGATGTGCTGTACAGAAGCAAGCTTCAGTAATGGTCTGGGCTGCACAAGTGCCAATGAATTGGGAAACTTGCATATCTGCAATGGCGCCGTTAATGCAGAAGCGCATATTGGAATTTTAGAAAAACAAATGTTCCTTCTCGGTGACATCTTTTTGGAGCCCGACCCTTTCTATTTCAACAAAATAATGCTAAACCCCACACCGCTCGCATTACAGGATAGTGGCTACATAAAAGACGAATTTGGGTGTTAAATTGGCCTGCCTGCAGTCCCGATTTGTCCCCAATAGAGAATATATGACGAATTATTAAGAGGAAGTTAGGTCAACGACGACCCCGAACAGTTCAACAGTTGAAAACTTTCGTACTGCAGGAATGGCAACAAATTCCCATTGGAATAGTACAGAAATTGGTATCATATGTTTCTCGACGGTTACAAAGCGTGATCAGAAGGATGTGAGGTGTCAGCCAATGCTAATTCACCCACTGTCCCAACATTTTTGGAGTGTGTTGCAACCACTAGTTTGCAAAGAACCTAATATTTATTACTATTAATTAAATTTTTGTTTCTGAAATGTTTAATACCTGCCCAATAAACTATCTTCTTTTGAAATAAAATAAATTAATACGTCAGTGTATCAATATTTTGGCTGCATCGCATATTTTCATCCTGTCCCAACTTTTATGAAATTGAGGTTTGTAACATAAAGATAACGTAAACTCTCAAAACTTAGCTTAAGTCTAAAAAAATTAAAAAATACACAAAATAAAAAATTAAAACAGATATTAAAATTTAAAGGTCCAAAATTATTGTAAACAATTAACGCCATTTTTATAGGCAGGGTCCTGTAAAGTAGTAATGGTTTTGTTATAGTAGAAACTGCAAGTTTTAGTATGAATCTAGTTTGATTTGTAGCACGAAGGCATCTCAAACTAATTCATCAATTTTACAGCAAGTACTGCTAATTGTAGAATCTCGATTATTCTTCACTACATTGAGCTGCCACTTTATTGGTACACCTAGCTACAGAAGGTAGTTAGGGATCTATGGTAACAATTAGCATATTTAAATGAGGTGCGCGCGTTCATTTTACGTGAGCTATCATGTGAGCTATTGTTGGGGAGATATTAAAATAGTATTCTAACAGTGAGCTGAAAACGTTGAGATATGCCACCGAAAATTGACAGGTATTGGGAGGGCTACATAACACCCCTTTCCGACTTTTCCGAAGTTATGAAAGCATGCAAAAAGCGAGGCTTCGTAGTTCCCAAGAAAGAAGTGTACTAAAAAACATTGGCAAAACCAGAAGAGGGCCATTTCTGAGGGTAAAAACCAGGCCAGTCCGAGACCATCCACTAGCCGTACTCCTGACGTCGTCCGGAAAGTTCGTGCTCTGGTAACCGGACGTAACCCACCAACATAAGGAGATTTTGCACAGAAGGTAGTACACGGAAAAAAATTATCAACCGTAATTTACAACTGGAGAAGCGACACAAAAGCCACGTTCATAAACTGTTAAAGAGCGACGGACCAACTGCCGTAAACTGTATGAACGATACCTGGGGATGGAAAGTGGAAATACGTGGTCACACGAGGTGAGGCGTATGTTTATTTAAGCGACTGCAACAAGAGCCGAGCCATTTTTTTTACCGCCTAAGGGGTTCTAAGGACTTCAGAAAATGGTCCCGTGAATGTAAGGTATTTCTTTCATGTTTGTGGCGGGATACAGCTACAGTGGCAAGTAAACTTTGCACAGAGTTGAGTCAAAGGCCAAAGTTAACGCCATGTACTATCAGACTAATGTTCTAACCCACGTATTTACCCATGACATCACCTGATTCTACGATACAGAGGCAAACAAGGTATGGCTGCACTAAGACAAAACTGAACGCATGCAAGAAGATACCGGAATCCGCTACATTCCATTCAGCGATATACCCGTCAAGTTGCCGGACTGATCGCCTATGGATTTTTGTAGCTTTGGCCTACTTAAATGGGCCCTCGGAAAGAGACAACCGCGAATACTGAAGGATCTTTAGAAAGCGTGTCAACAGGAGTGGTTACGAAATGATCTTGGTGTTCTGTGTTCCAGCCTCCTGCAGTGGAAATTGCGATGCAAGACAATAGCAGCGAAGCAAGGTTGCCAGATTGAACACACTCGATGGTCGCGAAAGGGGTTTTCCACCTTTTCTGGTCTTCTATAACGTGTTACCAGAGATTCTTAACAAGCCTCTGTAGTAGCGTGTTGAACCTCCATTAGTCCTCAGAATCGCCTGTAATCATTTGGCCATGGATTCAACGAGATGCTGAAAACATTCAACAAGAATGTTGGCCCATGCAGACTTAACTTTACGCAATTCCCGGAAATTCGATGGAAGTGTAGGCAAGGAGCGAACGATCCTTCCCAACTCATCCAAAGATGTTCAATGGGATTGAGATCTGGATACTGAGCCGGCCACTGCATCAAGGAGGACTCACTGTCATGTTGCTGGAACCAATCCCTGTATGCTAGTGCATTATCCTGCTGGAAGGAGCCATCTGCGTGCGGGTAAACTGTGTGAGCATGAAGGGGTGAATTTGATCTGCAGCAATGTTTACAGTATGTATGCTTTGGCGGTGAAGCGACGGTCTACAGATATTAGGGGATCCAATTCATGCCAAGAAAACATTCCCCACACAATTACTCCACTCCCACCACCTTGCAAAATCCGCACCAGACACGAAGGGTCCATGGCTTAATGTTGTTTTCGCCATATTCTAAACCTTCCATCAACATGATACAGTAGGAACCGGCAATTCGTCTGACGAGGCAACCTTTTTTTCAATTCTCAGTAGTCCAATCCTTGTGCTGCTGTGTCCACAGGAGGCGCTTTCTTGTTCTTCTCTGACAGCTGTGGTACCCGAGATGGTCTTCGGCTTTGGTAACCCATTCAAGCCAAGGTGCGACTAGTGGTCCGCTCTGATATTGTTTTCTAGCTACCTGAATTGTAATGAGCAGTAATTTGTGCGATTGTTTCCTTTCTGTTTTTGCGGACAAATCTTGATATTCTCCTCTGGCCTCTTTGGTTTCCGTCCACAGGAATCACAATGGCTTCTAGTTTTTTGCTCCTTGACCCACTCTCGATAAACCCTTGAAACTGTGGTACCTAAAAAGTTCGGGAGAGTCGCCGTTTCTGAAATGCTCATTCCAGCCCGTCTTTCACCTACCACCATGCCATGCTGGAAGAGTCAGATGAGTAGTTTTCCCCATTTTTGCTATGGTTTCTCGCTTAACTAACAGTAGAAAAGTTGCTTCATGTTTCTGAACCCAATCACGTGACATGCAAATTAGGCAGTCACTCATTTTGCATATTAAGTGGCAGCTCAGGTATTATCCGTCTAGATATTCTGATGATGAATTGTGATGACGAACGTTTTGAAGTGGTACAAAAATCAAGACGAGGCAAAGTCTGTGCAAGTAATATTGCTGCGCAACTTCGCAATCTTGTAAGACAGAAACGGAGAGACCAATTGATTATGACCTCCTCCTCAGTGCTTCGTTATGCTACCTTTAATACTGTCTCATTTATTTTAGCATGAACTCTACGAGATGTTGATAGATAATTTTTGGAATCTGAGACCATGCATGATGAATAGAACTTTCCAGTTGTGTGAGATTTGATGGTTGTGGATCCAGCTGTCTGATGACTTTATCAACTTCCCAAATAAGGTATGTCCAAAAAGTATAAAGCCATACACATTATTTAAAAAAAAACAATGTGTACAAAACACCTTTAATCACTAACTTGTGATAACAAAGAAATATACATATCCAAAAAAAAAAAACTTTTGAAAATAATTATAAAATAAAAAAATAATTCAACAATTGCAAATCATAAGCAAAATTACTGTCTAAAAATTATATCAAATTAGCTATCTCTTTAATAGTATCAAAATAGATAACTAATTATAAGATGGTATCTACCAACAGATTGCACTTCATCATGTATACACATGGCGACTAATTGCAGCAAGGTTAATGACTAAAAGCACTAAATTTTTACTCAAGACCAATAATGCCTCGAGATATATCACTGAGTGAGTATGAAATGGATCAGATCAAGATCCTGTATGAAAATGGTCATTTAGGAAAAGAAATTGGTAAAATACTGGGACGGTCGCACACTGTTATAAACAATTTCATCAAATTGAAGAAACTAGGGCAAGAAAAAGGCATCCGGATGTCCACCAATACTTACTTCAAGAGTCAAAAGGACAATAATCAAGAGGATAACCACAGAAAATAAGTCCATCAGAGAAGTGGCAAGATGTCAAGACATCCCTGCATCAAAGAGTACTATAGCAAATGTCATACATTTGTTTAGAGGAAGATGTGTGCTCGACACCCTCTTACCTAGCCACAAAGAGAAAAGAAATGATGTCATGGACAAATGAATGGCAGAAAGCCATCTGGAGTGATGAAAAGAAATTCACTCATGATGGCCCAGATGGCTGGAAATTTTACTGGCATGAGCTAAGGAGGAAGTAGAGTGATTGTTTGGGGAGCTTTCAGCTGGCATGGATGAACCAATTTAGCATTCATTTCATGCAGAATGAATTCGGCGATGTATCAAGAGATGTTGGGCACCCACATTTTGCTAATTGCAGACCAAATTGAGGGACCTTTCTTTGAATTCCAGCAAGACAATGCACCAATTCATAATGCAAAATCGACATTTGAATGGTTTCTTGCAGATGGGGTTCAAGTAATGGACTTGGCCAGCCTTTTCTCCAGATATGAACACTATGGAGTTTCTTCCTTCTTTTTCTGGTCAGGAATCATCTCCTGAAATTTGTCTCTATTGTTTAAGTTCACCCTGTATTTAATATTAGCTAATTTCAACCGTTGTCAATAGCACTTTCAATATGTATGTCTCCCCAGACGTTTCCACCGGTTTTCTTATTATATCATCGCTCCATCTGGCAGTAGGACCTCGTTGAAATTTTTAATATTTCTTGGGTACCAATTTTTAATGGACGTATTGGATTCTAAATTAAATAAATAAATAAATTGTAAAAAAATAAAAAAATAAAGGAAGCCAAACAGGAGGGAGTGGCAAAGTACATTAAACATAATCAAGTAATACCAGATTTTTTAATAAGTTAAAACAATTTTGAATCCCCAAGGGCATCATACTCGCTGTTGAGAAGGTTTATTTGCAGGGTTTCGTACGCATCCAGAAGGTAGTTTTTATTGAGTTGACGTAGTAGTTAAGATCTTCTTTTTGTGTGTCCAGTCTCCAGGAGGTGCTTGGCTATTGCCGACTTTTCCGAGCGTCTATATTTTATGTGTGCCATATGTTCTTTTCACCGAGTTTCAGCATTCCTTTTAGATTGCTCCGGTAGACCTTATTACAAATTTTATAAGGGATTTCATAAATCCCAGATTGTAGCGTCGAATGGGTCCTATCTTTTGGATTTCCTAGCAGAAACTTCAATGAATTGAGTTTTCTGTAGGCCAAAATTTTATCATACTTTTTAAAAATACTTGTAAACCTTTAATTAGTTTTACATAATTTAAACATAATTTAAAAAATTTTTATTTCTCATATCCGTCGCTCCCTTCTCTCTGGTCCTAACCCTGACTGATAATCGTGGTTCTATGAATATTATGCAGCGAATTCATATAGGTAATAAATGCAGAATTGCTCCCCATATTATAGAAGTCTTAAATCTATTATGCAGTGACCATTTAGAAATTTTTATTTACATTTGCATACCAAATTAAAAGTCTATAACGTATTTTTGACTCAACTTTAATTGTATATTATGAAATGGAGAGTTCTCTGTACTGTCCCTTGCAGTACATAACGAGAAAGAAAGCACAAATTTAAAAAAAAAACTCAAAGAATCTTAATAATCTATATAACTTTCCAATACGATGACAAACCTCTAATAAGGTGTCGGTTTACCTTTAGTCGGGACGAAATTTGTATTATTGACCAGGTGTTCTATATTTTCGTTCCATATGTTTGGGTCGTTTTTTTTTGTTTTGTTTTTTTTTTTTCTTCTTGTTAGTATCCTGGGAACGGCTTTGGTTGAGAAATGTCGGTAGCGACATCACCTGTGATATTGCTTTGAACATATAAAAAACATATAAATTAATTATGTGAGCTTTGTGTTACGATTATTATTTTTTTGCATTCCAAATCCTTTTGCTCGAGGCCGTGCTTCTCCAAACTTAAGTATCCTGCTTATTAGACAAGGGAGAAGTAAAATGGAAAAAACAAGTTATAGAGGAAAATAATTTCAAGGAACTTCTTAATTGTTTAACTGGAAGTCAATTAGCTGACACCCGTTAAATATTACGTGTGAGACAAATGAAATTTTTATTTTTTGTTAATTTTAAAATTTGTTTAAAAGCTATAATGTAATATACGAAAGATTCCAGTGTATCAATAATTTTTGTGCGTTTATTTTACTCTGTAAGAGATAATTATCGATTTTTTTTTCAAAGCTGCAACATTAAAGTTTAAATGGCATTAAAAAAAGTTAGATTAGCTTATATTACAATGAATGATCATTTGTAACTGGACACATACGAACAGTGAATGCATTGTTTATCCGGCCTGTTTATTTTACAGGGCGTTTATGAACTGTGTACAAATTTTTAGGGGTGATAGAGGACCTTGTTTTGAATATATTTTGCCAATAAAATGGGTGTCGCAAATGAATCCTTGAAAAAAAACCTGTCCAAACATCATACGAACTTTACAACGGCTGTCTGGGACTTCCTCATACTATTGTCTATCTGGTTAATGTATTTCCAGAAAACGGAGAAATTAGAAACTCGATACTGATGTTCACAACGTTTTTATTAATCAAATACTACAAGTTTGTTAAATTACAAAAGGTGTTCAAACTGTTGACCATGAGCAGCAATGGATGCCTCACAGCGTCTTGTCATTGAATTCCTGAGAAGCCAAGAATCCTTGCAGTGTCTCTTACATGATCACTTGCAGCCAGAATTCGCTTCACCAGCTCCTCTTCCGATTCATACAAGAATTAGGATGGATTGTCTTTCAGCGTAATTGAGAAAATTTTCAGAAGAAGCACGAAAATTACAAGTCAGAAGATGAGAAGCAAGTCATCATTGATCAAAAAGAATAGTTTGACACGGCACTTAAACGATGAATGCCATTATTTTTGTAAAAGTGCATAATGTTTTTATACTAACGATATACAAGAACTGAAAAAAGTTTTATTGTCTATGTAGCGAAATCCTCTTTTCAGAATTATGATTCATCAACTTTTTATATCAATGTTTTAATTATACTGCTGAGAATAAAATGAATTTCACTGGAAATGTTTTTATCTTGTTTCAGTGGCATTTTTAATATGTGCGGAAATATAATTCCTTAAAAATTCCTCTCTAATAATTGCTTGTTTATTCGAATGCAATCAAACCAATCCATTCTGGAACATGAGATCATAAAGATTCATTTCCATCACGGCAATTGAATTCTTTCTATAATATCATAGCATTAGCAGTTACATTTATAAATCCGTTGAGCCAAAGTGAACAAACATTTTAAGTTTTTATTTACTGAAAATGGATATTTGCATGAATATACACGGTGAGGCAAAATCTGGTAATAGAGCGTATAATTCGAACACTCTGTGTAGGTCACGGTCTCCACTGAAAAATGAAGTTAAAGTTTCTAGCTCCCGATAGGGCGGGAACTCCATTGAAAAGTGGCGCTGCATATACAATCAGCCCAACTACATCTGCAGCGCCGCCCTACCGAGAGCTAGAAATTATACTTTCATTTTCAGTTTCCATGAAAGACCTCTATCGCAGTTCACGGTCGTACTCAACCAGGCGCAATCTGTTTACCTGAGCTTTTCGAAACAATGGAAGATGGCGGAAGCTCGATAACCATTTATATCTATAGATCATAGTGTAGGTTAATGAAATTAAAAATATTATTACTAAGCAGGAGAGGGGATACTTGGTAGTGATATTTTCAAGCTTATGCAAGAAAGTGTTCATGCATTTTGGAAACTTGTTTTCTAAACCATGATAGATAGAGGCATAGTGTCATTGCAAAGTCGACTAATTGCCTCCAGTGTGCGTAAATTTTAAATGCCTCAAGGATAGCGTCCCACAAGTGTTAGAAATCGTTTGGTTGTCGCATCCAAACAGCCCATTCAAATGGATTCGCAGGCCATAATAGGACAGCAAAATCTAGTCATGATGTGGAAACGCTTGGGCACCAAATGAGTCCTGTGGCATGTGGTTTGTCATGTTGAAAGGAATCATATCCTAGATTGCATGGAAAGATGGATATAGTCGAAACAATGTTTTGATGCGATGTAACATTCAGGACATTATTTTGATTATCACGAGACCGTTCCCCATACCACGATCGAACCACCATCTGTAACGTCAATACTTGGACGCACGAGGCCAACGAGATAACAAGGCCTGGAAGCGAAAAATTCACCTGACCAACAGGGTGCTAGCAACAATCTAACCTTCATTGTCTCTATCTTGGATGTTAATAATCTGTTTTTTTCTTTTGTTGAAAACAATGAAGAGTGGATTGTTGCCCGGACCCCGATGGTCAGGTGACTTGAGTGCCCTGGCCTGTCTCTCCTTTGCTTCCTATCGTCACCATTCTGCAATCGTGGAGGATCGCGTTATATCACCGCCACCTAAAGAGAAAGCCTGTTCACTGAAACGTCATACATTGGTACACCGAAGCTAACGAGAAAGACAGGCTCCGGCACTGAAAATTCACCTGAGCAAGATAGGTCTATTAATGTAACTTTAATTGTTTCCCTCTTGTATTTTACCAATCTGTTTTTTCCTTTGTTGGAAACAATGAAGGTTGGATTGTTGCTAGAACTATTTTGATCAGGTGACTTTTCAGTGCCGGAGCCTGTATTTCTCGTTGGCTTTGTGTACCAACGAGGCTAACTAGAAAGATAGGCCGGGGCACTTAAAGTCACATGACCAAAGTAGATCGAGCAACAATTCAATCTTCATTGTTTCCAACATACGAAAAAAAACACTATTGTTGAAATCCAATGAAGTGGGATTGTTGCTCGATCTACTTTGGTCATGTGACTTTAGTGCCCCGGCCTGTCTTTTTCGTAGGCTACGTTGGTACATTAACATCAGAGGGCGAATCTTAAGGCTTATTGGTAGAAATCCAATAAGCCCTAAATCTCGCCCTCTGACGATTTAACAATGCATGACATTTCAGTGAACAGGCCTTCTCTTTAGGTGGTGGTTATATCGACAATGTTTTTGCATTCGTCGATAGCAAAGTGCTAATGATTCAGAGTCCATTGCAGTCGCAATTTTTTTTTTATTTTGCGGTGAAAGACGTGATATTCGTTCGGGATTTTGGTTGTTACAGCAGTGTGTCCTTTATGTGCATTCTGCTTCGAATTATCCCGCTGGTTGGCATGTAACCATCCTCTCCATGCGATATTGTCCTGGGTTCAATTTTATTGAGGCGTTGTATCATATTTGGCATAGGAGCAACTGTCGTACAAGTTCAACACTATTGAATACAGAATCCATCTTGCCTGGAAACTCGTGCTACATTAAAGTCGCTCAAATCAAAGGAACGACGGAAACTATTTTCACAAATTTAATACATAACCATTATTAAACATGTGGGAGGAGTTTTCCTCGTTTTATTTGGTTACAGGTATCCATTTTCCGGTGACCTTTCATATCTTATATTGACCAGTTAACAAAAAAAAAGGTTTTTTTAATACGAGTGTTTACTAAAATACGGCAAAAGTTCAAAGAGCGATTCTTTAGGTTGGTTTTGAAAAATGTCCTTTGATTTTCGGAATGCCGCTTTGAAATAACCCAAAGAATCACACCTTGAAATTTTGCCACGTGTGAAGTAAATACCCTGTATATGGGAATGGAACATATTTGTCTCAAGAAAATATGCCTCCCGTTCTACTTTCCTTCCCACTATGTGTGCCTCATGCAGAGTGCTGGTGTTTAATCTTTAGTTATCGATTCCGTAGAGTCGCGGGTTTGATTGAATCCTTAAGCCGTGGAAGTTTATCCCATGGTGTAAAATGAATTTGGAATTTTAATGCATCCAAAAACCTAACGACCCACTCAACCTTTCCACTATTCCCATCGTGGATAAAGCTTGCATATACAGCTATAAACGGAAACATTGCAGAAAAATCTAATCGTGCACGGAGCCGTGATTTCTATTAAATTCGGTTATCTTTAGTCGTTGATCACAATGTCTACCTCGAGGAATATATACGAGGGGAAGTCAGTAAATAAATTACAAATGGATATAGAAATGGAACGGTATCGACTTGAGAAGTACTTATTTCTCCGCATTTCTTTCTCTTTATGTTGAGGCCTTTGTCTCATCGTTTCTTAAGCCCCTCAAACAGGGCTGCTACTTGAACCTGGCTGTGACTATTCTTTGAAGTAGCTTCATCGTCGCTTCGATTAAGAGGATCGAACAGCTTCATCGTCG
>JAHWFO010000281.1:1541856-1560080 GCA_023313115.1 Rhysida immarginata | reverse complement strand
GCTTAGGGCAAGGTGGAGGAAGTGGATAACCTGGGCAAGGTTGTGGATAACAAATAGCTGTTCCACAAGGTTTAGGGCAAGGTGGAGGAAGTGGATAACCTGGGCAAGGTTGGGGAAAACAAATGGAAGGTTTACATGGTGGAGGACAAGGTGCACATGGAAAACATGGACTAGGACATGTTCCAGCCCGTGACCTGCCTCCACTGCATGGACTGCAACATCGCTCACTAGCATAACGTGGGCTGGAACAAGGACTAGGGCTTCGACTGAGACCCTGTCTAGAGGGTGGATATGGGCTCTGACACGGGCTAGGACATGCTTTACGTGGAGAAGATTGTTCAGAACTAGCATGCGAAGGTTGTTCACCAGGAATTCCGGGTAAAACTGGTTGGGGACAAAGAATGCTAGGGCTGAAATTGCTAGGAAGTTGTGCAGGTCTCGCTATTGGGTAACCTATATTAATAGGAGGCAATTGTTGTACAGATTTTCCTGCTGCGCATCTTGGTTGCAATTTAGGACATTGTGGAGAACTTCTGGCAGAAAAGCATGATCTTGAAGGAGATTTTCCTGCTGCAAAACGTAGTTTTGATTTTGGTTTTTCTGAACAGCTTTCAGTACATGCTTGCGTCGTCGATTCTCCAACGTATCGAAGTGAGTCATCGAGGCATTCTGTAGGACTATTACTTAAATTGCGTACAGCTTCGGTGGATCCTCCTCCTGCACAACGTGGAACTCCTTGGCATCCAAGAGGGCAACTGACTGGACAATAGGGTGGCTGTGGGCATACATCTGGACAACGAAAGTCAGGTCGTTGGCAGCAAGTAGGAAATAGATTTGGGCTGCAGGGAGGTGCAGTTGGACATGGGGGCCATCCTCTAGGAGTAGTCGGTGCTTGTGGTGGGCAGGGATTTTCCGGTAGAGGATCATCTGGGTTCACACCTTTTTTCGTATGGCATTGCGTTTCTTGTTCAAGATAGAAATAGCCACAAGGCAGACAGTCAGGATTACAAACTGGCATATTAACCGCATATCCAGGGCCACAGTAAGGACCTGGTCCACGCGTTTCCCGTTTATTACATTCACCAACATCTTCTTTAAAGTCAAATACTGGTGGTAATTCTTCAGGGCATGGCGGTCTGTCTGGTGAATACATATCCGCCTGACTGGGTCTTAGTGCACTAGGTGGCAGTTTAAATACCCTACAACAGCATACTAGCGGCAGTAAAGTTGGATCACAAGCCTTGATTTTTCTTTCATATTGAGATACTTCTTTGTGATTGTTAATTCCATCATCTTCACATAAAGTAGAGTTCACTGTATGCCATTCGCGTTCTCCTAATGAATTATCATACTTAACACTTGATGGGTCAATAGGTGGGGGTACGCACGAAATGCACACAGGATGAGCTCTTGGCAATGGTGTACAACAGTCTTCAGGATCCCTACAACAACATTCTGGTGGAGGCAGAATAGGGCAAGGTTTTTCGTTGTCACATTTAGCATTATATGGGCCATCTTTTTTGTGGTATTCATGATACTCTTCTTCCATAGAATGAAAATTGGGCGGGACACAATGAGCTTTATATTGGAAACAAGGATCGTCATAAACAAATCTCCAACAAACGGTGGGATTTTTTCTATCAATCGTTTGATGTTCTTGGAAAGATGGTGGAGATGGTGCGGTAATCCATGCAAATCCAGCTGGACAATTTTCGCGTCTATAACCATGCGATTCTTCTTGCTTAAAATGGGAGTCGTTTTGCTGGTAAACGATTTTCTGCTCGAGTTCGGGAGACTCCGTTTGGAACTTCCAATTAATATTGTTTGGGGCATTTGCCAAGCCTCGACATTCCCAGGTCTCGCTGCCAAATACCATTTTGTTATCTGGAAAAGAAATGGTTTTAATTAAAAAATGCCTACAATATTGACTAAGGTGCAGTTATAAGAAAAGAAAGAAAACCATGGACTTCATTACTCAGATGGACATTTCTAGAGCCACGTTCTCATCAGTGAGTCACTTACAGAAGAAACCTTTGAATTTAAGTAAAGGCAACTTACAAAGACCAATAGCAAAATAAACGAACGTAACCAATCAGTGAATATTCCACTTAAGTTACCCCCCCCCAAAAAAAAAGCCAACCTTCCTCACATCATAAACTCCAGATATAAGGGTGATAGCCCAAACTAACTTGAATTTTGATAAAGGGAGCCAATCGCCTACGAGCATAGGCCCTTGGCACTATTCATTAACTTGTTTGCCCAGTTTTATTTTTTTGTTTCGTTTAGTCGTATGGTGTATGTAGCTTATCCCATAGTCTGCATTTGTCCAGAATAAACTAACGTCCTTAATTATTAGATCGAGGATATAATTGTTTACATTTTTAATAGAAATATTGAAGAAAAAAATTGCCCGATAAGTTAATTTCCTATTTTTCATCAATAAATTAACGTCTGAGGTAAGGCGTATGATTAAAACCTCACGGACCCGTCTTGAGCTATTTTAAATAATTTCGATAAATCAATCAACTGTTAACTTTTTAAAACAGTATATGAATAATTTAAAAAGGCCTTTCAAAATTAGATAAGTGTATAGCCAAATTGGGCTGATGCCTGAAGGCCCCGTGACGTAAGGCAGACCCAAACGGGGCTGAGCACAGTTTCTATAAAATAGTAAATGAAGAACCCATTCTTTCAATTAGTCTTTTTTTTAATTTTATTAATTATAAATAATTTTTTGTTCACGTTTTTGATGTTCGTAAAATTAAAAAAATAAATTACATTTTCTTTATATTAAACCTAATTAAACTTTTAATAAATAAGGGCCCAAAATTATTTGTCTGAGGGACAAGACAAAAAAATAGCTATGTTACTGCCTTTGAAAAAAATTTTTAATGCTAAAATCGATATAGTTAGAAGATGTATAAAATAAAAAACAAGTAATTAAAATTGGCATCTTGATCGTACGCAGAGCTTCACGATCACTCGACGTACTAGTTTTCATTTAATGTAATAGGCGAGATTTAAAACGATGGTAATCGATTTATTCATATTCTTATTTATCCTGTTATCTATCCTACTCAAGAGATTAAGGAAAAAAGAAACCCTTAAAAATGTAGAAATTTACATTTTAATTCAAAACCTTTAATGCTGTAAATTAAGATGCTAAGGTCCGAATGGTCATCGAGAAACTGGCTAAGCAACACTGAAAAAAGGAACCACCTTTTCCACTTCAACGTCTATTAAGTATTTTAGAACACTGGTCTAAATTCTATTTAATCTAGGCAACAAATCCTTCAATTTCGGAGGATCTTATAAGCATAGCCAACAAATAAATTGAAAGATTTTACAGCCTAAAAATTGGGTAAATTTAAATGAAAACCAGGTAATTTTAAGTAAGCGTCATCTCTAGATTTCTTCTTACGACCACAATTTACGTTTAGGAGGAAAATCCAGTTCCCGGCTTCAACTTGACGACACGGGTGAGTTGCTAAACTTTCACCAACCACTTAAGCAATCATTCTTAGCTGTCTGTTCCTGCAGAGTTACGAACTTCAGGTGTCGCATGCATCTCGAACGGCGGTCGAATCATATCTGCAGGTTTCCAAAATTTGATGAAATCTGCTGACGTAAATGATTGCCATCTCCAACATAAAAGTTGATCAAACTGATTTTTCGTGTTTGTTTTGAGTACAGGATTATGAGTAATATAGAAAATGTGCGTTGCTTCAATTAATTTGCACAAGGGTCTCCTAATTTGACAACAGCCCTGGAATTCCTCTCCAACGGGTTCACCCGACTAGTCACGCGTTGGCGCAATGCCTGGAAAGGGATGGGGACTATGTAAGTATCAGATACAAAAAAGAATTTTGAAAATCTTAGTTACGGACCAGAAGGCAAAAATTCTTGAACAACCCTCGTAACTTGTACGATTTAGGATTCAGTTGCAAAATAAGCTAAATTATATTTATTTTTTTGTATATAAAATAAAATAAAGTATCGAGGAATTATATTTTTGAAAATGAATCGGAACTTGTTAAATAAGTTACTTTTGAATAGCATTCAAGTAGTAATTTCATGTCCGAAAAGAAAGGGTTTATTTCTTATGAATTGGAGCGACATGAAACAGTAAATCGAACGCATGCGCATTTCGATTTTGTTTCACTCTTATCGGAACGCGGGTATAAGTTTTAAAAGTCAAATAATTAAAATCCCTACATTAGAATTATATTAGTTTTCTTTTTATTTACTTAGTTAATCCTAATGTGAAGACTAATTGTTTATTGCAATGCCGTGTTGAAAGTTGAACCTTGGTATTTCGAATGCTTTCAAATGGGGAACAAATGTGGTACTATAAAAATTATCCCGTTTTTGTAAATTTAAGGCTAAAACTAGAATCCTAAATTCAGAAGGCAGATTGATGGGAGAATTCGAACCGTCACCTTGGAATGGAATTCCCATCTTCTAGTAGATAAATTAAATAGCCAGATTAATATCCGAAATAGCTTAAGAATTATTTTAAGTTTGTATATTCTAGTTCTTCGTCTTCTGGGATCGAATAAAGTTGAAAGCTTTAAAATGTTTTTATAGTAATAATGAGTAAAAATATCGCGTAAAATTTAATTCGAATTAGAAATACTATATTCATGTTCGGGTATAAATTTAAATATTAATTTAAGTTTGCAGTCTTATATAGAAACATTTTTACGGCCGACTTACCAAACAACTTTTCAAGATTTAATCGCTGTCTTGTGTGTCGTTAGTTGTCGTAGCGTCTTGCTCTTGCGTATCCTTCTTGGTCCGCTTCACTCTCCTGTTCGATTGCTGTGAATATTCAGTAAGAACAAATGTCGGCTTTGGAAAACTTGGGTGAATTTTGACTGTGGGGAAGAAAAAAAACTTGTTCAGCAAATGCTGTACGAAATCATTTAATTTTTTTGCACCGGATTGCTGATCATGCTATTGAAATTGGTATTTTGTAAGGTTATTATGTGGACATCCTTTGATGGAATGGATTATCCTAGGCTTATGGAGAATTTTGGACAAGTAATTTTGCTTCCATCCAATGCTGAATGGGTAGTGGCGAATAGTTCGAAACGAGAAAAATTCCACTGTGCGGGATATCCCGCGATGCTCGTGTTTGCCGTTTAAAACTCTCGCTGCCTGCCATTGTTGCAAGGAACTACTCAACAATCGTCGTTGAGGACGCAAGAATCAACCGATGCACATGACAGAAAGAAAGTCGTCGCCTGCCTGTTCAACAATGATGCCGCTTTAGATTTTTTATATATTTTTTAATTGAAATATTTTAATTTTATTACCAAGTTTTAAAGATATTTGGAATTTTTTTAAAAAAGAAGTAATTTTGTTTTGATGAGTACTCTCGATTTTGAATTTTATGCGCGAATGACATTGCCTTAGTTTCTTAAGCAATTGAGGCATCACTTCGTAGTGTTTATATATTTATACTTCGGAAAAAAAGGAATATAAGTATCATTTGATCATGTAACCGTATTCGAATATTAATAAGCATATTTTGAATTATTACAAGAAGCCTATTAAATTTGAAATATTCGAGATACTCTTTTAAAATTTACATGACAACAAAGTTGGTAAATTTTTATAAGGTGAAATGAATTTATTTATGTACGTGTATAGTTCTGTGAATGCAGCATTTATGCAATATGTTATGATAGGAGAATAATATATATTTCAGACATGAAATTTCATACAATTTTAATGAATATCGTAAATGGGGAAGAGTTCCTTTGACTTTTATTATTCTAGGAATTTTTTAGTTTATCCCTGATTTTTATAAGAAAATGGTATTAAAAATCTTAATTTCTATACGAAATAAATGACGAATCCTAGAATCTGCTCGGTTTTATTTTGCAGGTGTTGATTCGGAAATTTAGTCTTTAACAGATTTGTCCAACGTGTTTCTTTCCGTAAAAAATTCTTTTTATTTTACTAAGTTTCACCGGATTGCTTACTCCCTTCGTTTTGTTTAATTTTCTCTGTACTTATATTCCAAGAATTTCTTATGCAAACCAGCCCATTTTCGCTATTTCTTCACTACATACTTTTCGCCCTTAGAAACTCACAAATCAGTTTTAAAAACGAATTACTAATGGTATTGATCAGCAATAAATGCCAGTGACTTTTTAAATATTATGATCTCTATAAATATTCAACACTTATTGAAATTTATTCAGGACTAACGAAGATTTGGAATTTTAAGTAGAATGGAATAAAAATAATATTAATTATTATTATTATCTTAAGAAGTGAATATGAAAATGCTATTTTTATCAGTTAAAGATCGTTTGACATTGAAGTAGCGAATGCCGTGTGCTTGAAAAATCTAAATTCCACAACTTGAGGAATCCAACTTAATATTTTATTTTTTTTCAATATTTATTCTCTAAAAATTTTATTTTAGTACAGCTTCGTATGATTATGATTTACAGAACAGTTTATTACGGCCCTTTTTGTTTAATTGTTTTAGATTGCTTTTAAGATGTTTTGTTAATGTGTCATAAAAAGACGAAGATGAAACGGAACAATACGCTATACATGTATATATTAAGTGATGATCAAGTCAAGTTATTTACAATTTAGAAAATAAAACCCAGAATATTTTTATAATCGACTAAACGAGGGATAATATATTTATTTTAGGTTTAATAATCTATTCATTTTGGTCTTTTATTAAGCGGAAATTGTTAATAGATGTTTTTTGGCAGTGAAATACAGCAGAAGTTTTTAAATTCTTTTCATGTATTAATTTTTTTTTTTTTAGTGTTTATTAGTTATGTTAAAATTTCTTTATAGGTTTTAAGCTATTTTAAGTCCTTTGTATTCTCTCTAACGACGGTTTTATCGATGGATCTTAATTATTTGTAAACGAGAATTTGAAGGGCATTGTTGTTATGGTTGAAGAATTTTACATTTTACCATTCACAGAAAGGAAATTTGCTCTGGTACCCAATCGGATTCTTTTCTTATCTCTAAGTATAATTATAAACAGCTTTTTTTTTTTAAGTAATTCACAATTATACTGTAATTATTTCATAATAGATCAGTATTTATCCGTAATTAATTTCATTTATTATTTTTACTAAATTTTAATTTGGAGTGGAGTTAAAAAATATTTAAATTAGAAACGCGTTTCTATGCGTTTCATAGAAGATAATTTAAAATTTAGATTGGATATTTTGGTAATTCTTTGAAAGCAGATTAAATTGATATACATTTGCTTGAGTGATGAAAAATATGTATTTTTCATATTAAGCATGTGATAGATTAATAAGATATGTTACATAACCTAAGAAAATATAATAATAACAATTATTACTTTTTTTTTTTTTTTTTTGTTCGATTGTATTTTTAAGTTAATGTGTTGCCAATTCAGTCATGTCCGAAGACAATTCTTGGTATTAGAGACATTAAAGATTTATGAATAAGAGGTGATGGTTCCGTAATTTTCAGAGAATTGCTGTTAATAGGTAACCGAGGCCCTTTGGTTGAGAACCACCCATGTCTGCTAGAAATGTCTAGATCACTTTGCACTTCTCCACCCTGTGTAAAATGAGAAAGCTTTTGGGCTGTTTGATGGCCGGCAATTAGAAGGGGAAAACTTTCATTCTCAGCATGGGCACAAATAGTCGATTGAAGCTTGAGGCAGTTATGGTCTGATAGGAGCATTCTTGGAATTACATCGTCTAATGATGGGTAATCAATTACTAAACAGTTCCAAGTATAAAACATAACAGCAACGCTGCTTGATTTGTGCATTGGCATTTTTATGACTATACCGGTTATTATGATAATGCACATTTTATGTAATAGACGTATAAACGATGGTTTGTGCGCTACACACAGGCAGAGAGGTGTTATATAATTGTGAATTTTATAACTTTTATGTTGCGTTTTGTTCTAGTTTCTATAATTCCAGATAATTATACTTGCAATTACAAAGGAATTATGGTCTAAAAAAAATTGTGAAAAAATTTCTATATTATAATATGATTATATTGTTATCGGAACTTAACGTTCCTTTTATTTATAATTAAATGTTTCTTTATTTAGTAACTCTTTTAATCCATAAACGTTTATGTTTTAAAATAGTTTTAAGTATACATATATGGTAAGTTCCAGCAGTCAACTGAGCAGTATTTGAGAATTGGACTTAGGTCACTCCTGCTATCTTAAAAGATTCTCTTTCTTTTTAGTTATCATATTCGTTTTAGCTTAACTAATGTTGTCTTGGAGCTATAATAAGAAAAGATTTCTGTGTTTATCCAATTACACTGAAGCGCCAAAAGTCATGGGATACATATTCAATATCGTGTAGGATATCCTTTTGCCTGGCGAAGTCAGCAACTTGACGTGGCATCGGACTCTATCAGTCGGCGGAAATCCTCTGAGATGTTCAGCATGCAGTCTCGATAGCCGCCTATGATTGCGTGAATGTTGCAAGTGCAGGCTCTTGTGCACGAATGGATCGTTCGATAATATCCCAAACATGTTCGATGGGGTTAATCTCTGGCCATCTAGGTGGCCAATTCATTTGTTGGAATTATTCAGAATGCTCCTCAAACCAATCGCGAATAATGTTGGCCGGGTGACATGGCGCATTGTCCTCCTGGAATATTCCATCGTTGTTAGGATACATGAAGGCCAGTAATGACTACAAATAGTCACTAGGCAGATGGACATAACCATTTCCAGTCAATGGTAGCTCCAATTTGATCAGATGATCCAAACGCTGCCATGTAAACTTTCCCCACACCATGATGGAGCCACCAGCAACTTGCACAATGCCTTCTTGACAACGCCTGTGGTTCCATGGGGTCTGCGCAACACAAGAACCCTGCCATCAGCTTGCACCAACTTGAATCGCGACTTATCGGGCCAATTTATTATGTTTCCGGTCATCTAAGGTCCAGTGAATATATGTATGTTCACGACCCCAGGCGAAGCGCATCCTCCGATGGCTTGTTGTGAGTAAAGGCACTCTTGTGGGTCTTCTGCTGCCATATCCCATCCGTGCCAAATTTCGCTGCACTGACACGTTTCTAGTTCGCTCCTCGTTGAATGGACTGTTAATTGACGTGGTAACGTGTATGTGTACGAAGGACCGTTCTGCTCAGATGTCGCTGGTCACGTGGTAATGCCTGAAATTGAGGTATCCTCTGTAGATCATTCGTCTAGCTCTAACTATCATTCCACGTTCAACTCTAATAATTCTCATTGTGTAGGCATAATCTGTTACAAGACGGTTCAGGCGGCTGCTAATAGTCGAATAGACAGCGCTGATATCGTATTGCTCTGGCTATTAATACAATTTTTACGCGATGCAAGCGACACCTGAAAATTTGGGAGCATGCATAAAAAACTTCAGTGTAAAACGGGGTATGCATAACAGTTCTGTTTATCGGGAAATTAATTTCTAATCATTAATAATTGCTTACATTGAAATTATTTTCCATTTAAAAACAAAACCGCCAGTAGTAAATTTCTACTTCAAATGGTTTTGTATTAATAATCAGAATGCAGATATAAGGTTTTCAATAATACATTTATATTATTGAAAACCAAATTTCTGCAAAAACCTAAACTTAAAATTATATAATCGCATGCTTCACTAATACCATACATGGCTAGCATGATGGATTTTCCCAATGTGAAATACTTATAATGCCCGTTTCATGAAATTCAGACAAAATTTAATGGCAAGCGAAACTCAACCGACTGCCAAACAGGTGGACTGGTTTGGTTTGGTTTATTTGGTATTAACGTCCTTTTCAACTGCTATGGCCATTTCAGGACGGCGTTATATGGGACGCAAATTTTGCCTCGCAAGGGTTCTTTAACGTGCAGCCGGCAAACAACTACACGGGACCAACGGCTTTGCTTCCCTTCTGAAGGAAGTGCGTGATCTCAGGATTTTCCCCCTGAAAAAATCCTCGTCGTCCTCGGCCGGGATCGAACCCGCGTCTTCGGGCATCAGAAGCGACAGGTGGACTGGCAAGCTGGTCGTATGACTAGTGATAGTGAAGTTCTTCGTTGGATTCCAAACTGATACCTTGTGATTTTTGTGCTGTGAGACCAAGCCTTCTTTTTTAATATAGGTCATTATTATAATAGATCATGCTTATTCTACGAGCACGTTAGCGCAGAAACCATTGCATCATGGTATATTGTAATGTAACTGGCAGGAACTTGACTACAGGCTGGACGTGTTTCGATTTACAAGAGATTGAACAATTGTGATGTACTGAAATCAATTTTTTAGAGTTTCTCTCTTCATTGATAGAAGTTTGTGTTATTAATATAAGTACCTCCGTTAGCAGATTGCATTGAAGTTAACAGGTTGAATAATAGGACATATTAACGAAAGGCATCTCTTTATTCAGCATTCCTAGGAAAGTTATGCTAAGTATCTGTAGAGGAGAGATCGGGAAATAGTAGAATCCAAGTTGTCGAGAGAGCAGTGTGGTTTCCGATCTGACCGAAATGCAACAGATCACGTCTTTGCTCCAAGGCATGGGAGTATGCAAACGATGTCTACGCTTGCTTTGTGGATCTCGACAAAGCATATGACAAGAGTTCTTCGGGAGAAGCTCTGGAGTGTGTTGGCACAGTACGGAGTGGATGGGCGATTACTGGTTCCTTCATGTCTTTGTATGAAAGCCCTGTGATGTTTGTCCGGACAAATGACATTACGTCAAGACCATTCACCGTGGGTATGGTTGAGTTCTCACATTGTAAGGTGAAATGGAAGAGTTCACTTTATCGCACTCAGTAGGTAAGGATAGGTAGGGGATTTTTTTTTTAAATGCTCTAATTTTCTTACATCCTAGCACTTCAACAATAGGCTGCAATGAGCGGTTGCGAGCAGGCTTGAGTGAAAAAAGCAGCTCATAGATCGCGCATGAGGGTATAAAGTATACTATCTCTATGACGTCCCTGCCTATTGAGCGCGATAAAGTGGACTCTTCCATTTCACCTTACAGTGTGAGAACTCTAGATGTTAATCCAACTAGACTGATTGAACAGCAGCACAATAAGGGAATCTTTAGGTGCTGAACCGCTTCTTCAGTTGCATTGGCAAGGCCACGTGATACGGATGTCGAAAAATGGTCTTCCTAGGCAGTTGCTTTTGTCCTAGCTGGTGGGTTCTGATCCAAGGCTTCGATCTCGAACCAGGTAGTTAGACTACATGGAGAATCTGGATTCGAGTCGCTTGGATATTACCATTGATGTATTGCGCTTATTGGCGTAAGATCGCAGTCATTGGAGATCCGTGACCTCAACGAATAAGTGGGCTTTAAAAGTAATTAAGTATCAATGAAAATAAATAAAGCAGCCCTTTTGAAATGAGCGCTCGTAGGCTGGGTTCCACTTTCACAAAGACGGGTCAGAATTTAATATAATGCACTTAAACCTGTAATTCATTTTAATTGCTTGAATCACTTTTATGTGCCTATTTCCATAATAGGAAGGGAATAGTAGATATTGAATTTGCGTCGCCAAGTTATTTCAGATTTCAGAATCAAAATCATTAAAGCGTTTCCATTTAACGCTCGACAGTTTTCCTTTATTCAAATTCCCTTCACCTCACTACTCCCCTCCTCCTTCATGGACTTCACCGCCACTGCTCCGCGAGCCGGTGTCAGCATGTCCCTGCTCGTGAGGACGAGCTGGTTCGCACAGGCATTTCCGTGCCCAGGGTGTTTCATAAAGTGCGCAGTTTTTGGATTGCGCGGGATTTTACTGTTTGAAGATTTTTAGCACTGTTTCTATCATTTTCGTTATCTTTTATCACTCTGATTAGAAGACTATAATTGTCGAAGACTCATTATAATTGTCATTTTTCCATTTAGCAGCCATGGAACGGTTGAGCATCTGGCAACGCATTCTCATTCACTTAAGCACTGTCTTTCATTTTGTTTGGTCATTACGGTTTCGACCGGGCGATTTTCTGGTTGCAACTGGTTCAAATTCTTCAAATTTCTGTATTAACCTCGACACTGTTGTTGCGGTTGGAACATTGTCACGTCTAAAGATCGCGCGAAGTTTACGGACAGTCTCTGCGTAACACTTCCCGTTTTTTGTATTGAGTTTTCACAATAAGAATGCGTTGCTGACTCAGATCTGAGTTGCCGAATACGCCTAGTAAACGTACCAACGATATGAATTGAGTAGATCGCTTATTTGGACTAGGCCGCCATCTTTGGGGCAATTTGAAGGCGGCGAAAAGTGGTCGATACTCAACCGCTCCATGTCTACTAAATGGAAAAACGACAATTAGTCTTCTAATCGTAGTGATAATAGATAACGAAGATGATAAAAACATTGCTAACAACTTCAAACCAAAAAATCGCACGCAATTCAAAACTGCGAACTTTATGAAACACCCTTTAATTTAAGAATGTGTCCCAAGTCTTTGCGTAGAGCAGGAAAGATGACATCCATGTCGCTGGGCTTGTAAAGACGGGCTGAGAATGAAAAATTGCACTTAGGCTTATTAAGGTAAACCTCTACACACGTTCTGTAGAGCGTCTGCGTGAAAGTAGTATTCTTTATTACATTGAACGGTTCTGGTATTAATACTAAGAATTTATTGAAATGAAGTGGACGGTGGACAGACAGTACGGAACTCGTAGTTAAAAAAAGTTCAACTGGGCTTTAAAACTTCGATTTTCGAAGTTGTTCACTAAAACTTCTGGAAATGCTTTTAAAGAGTAAACCCATCTGTAGTTTAGGGAAAATGGCGGTAGTTGAAAAAATATCTTTTGTAATCTGATCATAACAAATGTAATTTTAATTCCTATGAACATTGTTATCTGTTGTTCATCCGGGATTCCGTACGTTAAAGCTCGTTAACGAAGATCATTTATAATGTTTACTGCTTTTTTTTATTTTTTATTTGTGCTTGTTTCTAGTATACGTGAAATGCTGTAATGAAGGAATGTCTAATTAAGAATTCGTGATATATAATTGTAACGTGATAATAGCAAGATAAATCGACGTCAAAGAGTAGCGTTGGCAATGTCATTGGTGGATTTTCAGTAAAATGAGCAAAACGTTACGACATACGGGATTCTAGCATTTTACTTTGATAAGAAGAGTTTGCTTTGGACTCAGGCTTCTTATTTCTTGCTTTATGATTCAAGATAATCTTTAATATTTTCTTTGCATTTAAAAAAAACTTGAATTTATGATATAATTTTTTTGTACGTTGCGTATTTTCTGAAAGCAAGCAAAATTAAATTTTAAGAAATTTATTTAAGAATTCCGAGTCATTTTAAGCATTGCTATGGACATAAGTATATTTTTAGTATTTTAAAATTATATTAAGATCAGCTTATTGTTTTAATTGAGAAAATTTCAAAATTATATTTCCTCGATTTCTGTTTGGTCCTTTCTGCAGATTCTTTTTTTTTTTTTTTGATGATATTAAAATAATAAAACCATCTCTTTAAAACTGTGAAATTGCACATGAATAGAGCCACCTTTCATCTTCTGTTCTGCAGAAGGAAATCAGTTGCCCTCGAAGTCTTCAGAATTGTAAATAAATGATGATCTCATCTGGAGAATTTTTTGAATACATACATATTTAATCATTGACCCATCATTCCAGTAGCCTTTCCATTCATCGCATATATTATGCAGATATTATTTAATTTTGTTCTCTGGGCAATCCGATTGAGAAAAATGACGACAGAAGGACAGTGAATGTAATGAATTTTCCATGTACATAAACTTCGCTTAGGTTTATCATCTATGAACTTTCTTGTCCTAGCATAAGAAATCCGTGCATAAACCTCAATTTTTGTAAGTATAAGCGCTAAAAAGTAAAGTTCTAATTACATCAACTCGTAAACCTACTTATAAACTAGTTCCAGACTAAATTTAAGAAATTGTTTAAATTGTTTAAATTGTTCAAATTCGACTTTTCCTATATCAACGTTGTCTTATACATTCAGTGGGCAAATTATTACCACCATCTGACAGTTTTAAGCAAATTACGAGGCCTACGAGAAAGACAGGCCTGGGTACTCAAAGGTCACTTAGTTTTAGGTTCAGGTGTGAAGTGCAAGACGCAGGACTCATCTCCTGTGACAGTGTCATTCAGAAACTTATTTTCCTACTGGTTGTACCGCTGCAGATGTTCCAGGCTTGCACGCCATTCTGTTGCCAGTTTGTTATATCAGACATTTTGGAATCCCATGCAGATCCGTAGGATATGTGAAACGTTTCATTCACTTCTTTCAAGGAAATGCGGCTTGTTTCTCTGCCGATGGCCCATCTGGGTTTCCTTTCATGATCGGATAGTACGAATCCCGGATAATACGAACCACATTTTTGGTCCCCTAAAATTCGTATTAACGAGATTCTACAGTAGTTAGAAATTGATTATACCTTTATTATTGTTACAGCCTGATGCTAATAAAATTGATTCCCATTCAGAAATTAAATTGTATATTTAAATGAAATTCTTTCAATTTCATTTTTCTTTTTTATCCATTTTTTTTTGGTTTTTATTTTTGCTTACTTAATTCAGTACGTGCTGAAGTTGAGAAGCAAATGTTATTACTTCAAGAATAGTTACGTTATTATTTTTGCAATATTTAACTATGTTAATTACTTAAAAGGAAAAAAAAACTTTACCTATTTGCATCTGGTATTTACGCAGTGATAAGTATTATTACAAAACTAAAATATTTCAAATTAAAAGTTTTGAGCTTATACATTCCGTTAGAGAGGATAAACGTTTGCTTGAAGGAAAATGTGATTATTAATTATATTATTTTATGCAAATTTTTTTTCTGAAAACAATGCCCTTATTTTATTATTATTAGACGTCTTTAAAAATGTTTTGTGTAACTCGTATGACTCACTTTAATGACGGAAAGTAGTATTTCTCAGTAAAACTGTGCCCAACCGTGAAAATACCAATGCCACACAAGTAGTGTTCTTGGGAGGAATTTTTTAACAAGGAAATTTCAGGGTCTGGTTTAAAAAGAAAATTCTTTTACGGTTAGTAGTCATCCCTTGCCTTTCATGTTGCGTCATTAATTTGTCTAACAAGAAGAAGAGCAGGTAGAAGGAATATATAATTAAATTTTTTCCATATGAAAACTGCTATTATAAATAATGTACCAGCTTCATTCACAAATATTTCCAACTCATTACTTTCATTCCCTTTTATATATCAGATTTGAATGACATGGTACTAATTTTTCGCAGCTGTAAAGAAGAGAAAACGGGAAGAAAGAAAAACCGTATGTTTACGATTACTCATTGACATTATTAACTCATGACTGTACATCATGCAACAGTTGAGTTTGGGGATGATGATTGAAACGTCATCAAAGCAACCTCCTCTGCCCTCAGATTCTTGGAATAGATTCTTTCTTATCTGGTTTTCTAAATAATAAGGTAAAAGCTCCATAAACAAGGACTTTTATAAGATTTCTCCCAGAGGGTGAAGCATAAAGTGGATCCATTGCGCCCATTTAGATGTCTGCCTCTTCGTCCCTTTAGGCTTCGTCTCGCTTTTCCTTCTCCCTTATTCCCTCTATCTCTCAACTTCTGTTCATCGATTGTTTCGAGCACTTCATGCGTTGCAAATATAGCGCTGAAACTAGTTCTTCTGATTGATGAATCCTCTTCAGTTTTGTTTCGCTATTCTATCAATAGCGAATGCCATTTTAATATCTTCGTTCTTTTTTCTTAATTCTCTTTTGGTTTGCTTTCTTTATATAAAGGAAAATCGATTAGGGTATCCTATTTGAAAATCGTTAACTAAATTTTTATAAATAATTATTAAGCTTCAGGTCCTGAAACTTGTGAAATTTGAATGCAAGATCGAATTTTTGACGATAATAGAAGAGGGGAAAAGTTTACAGGCATTATTTTAAATAGAATTGTGATAGGCATACATTTTAAAGAAGTAAGAGGAATTCTAAGATATTTAAAGGATATTAAAGTTTAAGTTGATAGAAAGGTGATATTACTTATATTGGAGTACTGATCAACGTTGATGTGCACATTCAAAACCGGTTTAAAAGATATTAAAAAATCAGTTATTACTTTACGATACTTATTTTGGTTTTCTCAGAAAAGTAACATTTTAAACTCTTATTTCATTTTCGAGAATTGGTTAATCATTACGAACTGGAACTCTTGTTATCCAAATACCTCTCCAACATTTACGTAATTTACCCGTAAATCCTAGAAGTTTTCAAACAAACATGGGCCGAAATTGCTCTACAGAGAAAATGAAACACCATGAAAATTTTGTCGTGCAAATTACAGACTAAGGTTATTTTTTGCAATTTCCGATCAGTGATATTATTGGAAACTGTGACAGAAAGGGAGACAGATTATCTGCTAAGCTAGCTTTTGAGAGTTTCTCAAGACAACGAAATGTGATTGTTTGTGCTATTCAGTTGTTTAAGAATAAAGCTTCAAACATGACGACAGTTTCTTCTAACCGAGGCCAACGAGAGACAGGCCAGGGCACTCAAAAGTCACCTGGCCATCGGGGTCCGGGCAACAATCAATGCTTCATTGTTTCCAACAAACAAAAAATTACTGATTGTTAAAATCCAAGATGAAGACAGTGAAGGCGGAAAAGGCGACCTTTGCGGATGGCACACAAAATCCTGTGATTTGATTCCTAATAATTTAGAAAATTTTAAACGTTTGCTTTTGTAGCAGATATTAAATATGCGGATCAATGAAGACTTTATCATTTAATTCTATTGCCATTTTTAAATCTGACAGAATCCAAAATTTGGTAACATCAAAACGTAGTGCACTCTTAAAGAAACGCGTATTGCCAGAACACCTTCAAACCCATTTACCCTTTTAAGTATAAAGTATCAATTGCAAAGTATTGAAGAATAAAACTCGTTTCTATCTCAGCAAATGACAATCATCTAATGCGATTCTATAGGCGACGTGGCAGTTGGTTTGATTTTTCTACCATTCTTTTTGAGCGCCATACAGTTGTCTACATGGAGTGATGATTTGGATTATTGTCACCTACAACAACCGGTTACCTCTCATTGTTAGCCGTGCCATTTTTTCAGCAAGTCATGCACGGCCCCACCTAGCGAAAATCAACAGATATGCTTTATAAAGTGTCCCAGTGATTCCCAGTACTATATCCAGACCTTTCTAATTGAGGGTCTATGAGGGTACGATTGACGTCAGATTTTTGCTTTACAACAATTTCGAAATTAAGATTAACTTTAGATTTTGGTAAATAATATATGGGGCACAATGCGCATATTGATTTGACAGTGTTCGAAAATTCATTGGCTTGATTTCTTTTCAAACTCGCTTATCTATTAGGGTCGCGGGGATAACCCTATAGATTCTAGAGGATCTCCAGCGCTTGCGATCTTCCGCCATTAGGCGCATGCCCTTAATGGTACTACCCAAGGACTCGAACCCACATTCCTTATGTAGCCTAGCCACGTGCTCCTAGGCCAATCCTTCGATCTCTTTCCCACCGGTTTGGAATATAGCAAGTTCCTAGGAAGACCAGATTGTGGCATCAGTATCACGTGTTGACACCAATGGAACTGAGACGTCTCGATGCGGAAAAGTAGCGGCTCAACTCCTAAAAGCTCCTTTGTCGTGCTGCTCAACTCATTTTGACCGCTTGCACCCGCGATCGCGCTTTTTCGGTCGCGGGTGCAAGCGAAGCAGGCCTGAAGCGAAGATTCATGACCATAGGTGAGAATGGGGACAAGGATAGATTTGAAAACAGATCTTGGCTTTGTTTCTTACTCACGTTTCGTTACCCCCTAATTCTCTAGACCTAAATCCAATCGAGTATTTTTGGGATCACCTCGATGCTGTGCTCGCTTCATTGATCCTCCACACTTCAGCAGCTGTTGGACACATTCAGTCTACATTGCTCCAATAACAATGGATACCTTCCGGAATCTTATTAGTCTCTCTTCTTGCCGTGTAACTGCTGTCTGTGCGGTGCAAGGAGGTTATTCGGTTACTAGGTGGCATTCAAAACAAGAATATAACTCGTAAAACGATTTTCAAATATGCTGAAAAGAAGAATATAAAAATTTGTTGTTTAATATTACAGTCATATTTTAAGAGAATTTATAAATATTACAGTCATAAAAATTCTTTTAAGAGAATTTATACTGCATCGGGTGTGGCGCAGGTTAAAGTCACCC